>CM071937.1:71352602-71616882 GCA_016081115.2 Rehmannia glutinosa | reverse complement strand
ATCTTTAGTTGGCAGAATGTGTTTCTTAGTCCTGCGGGTAGGGAAGTGTTGATTAAGTCTGTTATTAATGTCCTTCCCAACTACGTCATGTCATGCTTTAAACTCCCTTTGAGTGTTTGCAGGGAGATATGTCAAGCCACTGCTCATTTTTGGTGGGGCAAATCTTCTGATAATGCTCACAAGATTCATTGGGTTGCTTGGGATAAACTAGTAGGAGCAAAGAATGTGGGGGGTTTGGGTTTCCAAGACATTTCTCTCTTTAATGATGCTTTATTGGCAAAACAACTTTGGAGGCTTGTTACTCAACCAAACCTTTTTATGTGCAAAATTCTTAAAGCCAAGTACTTCCCATCAGGGGGACTGCTTCAATCGGCCCCTAAAAATGGCGATTCTTGGCTATGGAAAAGCTGGCACAAAGCAAAAAAAAACTCTTGCTCTAGGGGTTAGATTCCAAGTGGGGATGGTAGGTATGTTAATGTTTGTGAGGCTCCTTGGATCCCTAGAACTCCGAATTTCAAACCAATTCCTTCTGGTAAGATTGATCTTGAGGGAGTTTGGTGAGGGATCTGTTGAATTTTGCAGGCACTGACTGGAACAAAGATCTAATACTTGAAGTTTTTTGTTCGGATGATGCTAAATTGATTTTGCAGATACCAGTTGGCCAGCCTGGAACCCGGGATAAAATGGTATGGCACTTTGACAAAAAATGTGTTATTACTGTTAAATCAGCCTACAACCTTCTCAGAACTTAAAAGAGAGCCAAACAGGATCACCCCGAATCCAGTGATGGCCCTCAATCAGTCAAAATTATGTGGAAGACTTGTTGGTTGCTTCAGGTCAAGGGTAAACTCCAACACTTTGTGTGGAGATGCGTTCAAAATTCTGTTCCAACAATTGATAACCTGATGAAAAGAGGGGTCACTTTGGATCCCGTTTGTCCAATTTGTGCGGAATGCAATGAAAGCTTGGTCCATCTCTGTTTTGGTCAAAGTGAGCCAGTCTTGTGTGGGAAAATTTCACATGTGAGCTGGTTTGAAACTTGGGGAAATAAATTTACATTTTCTGACTGGTGGAAGAACATTTGCAACCTGGGCAAGGATTCGATATCCCAAGACCGTACGCAACTTTCAGTGAACATACTCTGGTGGCTTTGGAAAACGAGAAATATTTGGATTTTTCAAAAAATTTATTGGACTGAGAAGGATATTGTTGACAGGGCATTGTGGGATTGGCAAGAATTTCATCACACTTGTCTTGGTTTGAAGAAGCCTGCTTGCAAAATTCCATCCTCCAATAATTCCCCAGCACCTCAGAATGAGTTGGCTGCGACAGTAGAACCACATTCCATGGTGGTTGGTGCTGCGGTTGTAATTGGGAATGAAGCTGGCTTGGGTGGATGGATTTTGGGAGAGCAGGGTGATAGAATTAAAGCTTGGGCTACCTCTAGGACTTCGATTGAGAATTCATGGAGGCTACCATCTTTGGGCATTAAATCGAGGGTCGATCTTTACGCTTTTGAACTTGGATTAAAAAGAATCTGCTTCAATATAGATGATGAGGATATGGTAAAAAAACTGAATCTTAAATCTTCTGTGGATTTTGGGAACTCAGCCATAGCCGAAGACATCTTTCTGTTGAGCTTTCTTTTCGACGATTGTTGTTTCGCACTTTCAAGCAAAAAGAGTGGTATTCTTTGTAATAGATTAGCTCTTTGTGCATTTGATAGTGATTTGGATTTGAGTTGGTCTAACCAATTCCCCTTTTGGCTCGATGTTTAGTCGAGATGGTCTTTAGCCAGTTGGCTACGATGTATTTGAATATTTGTATTCGGTGGAGTTTGTGCTATACAAAGTATCTATCGTTTGGAAAAAAAAATGGTGAACTGTATTTTTGTGTGAGTTTGTACTATCTTAGAGGAAAATTTAGAATTGAAGTTTCAACTCCAACAGTCAACTCTATTTCACGCTAAATTGAAATATTCCATTTTTTGTTATATTGAATAAAATAATATTTACCAATTAATAATTTAGAATCTATATTTATATATTTTCATGTTGATGTTTAATATTTAATTTTATTTAATATATTAAATATAAGTATAATTTGCATTAACTTTATGAATATGTGTTATAAATGCTCTCTTAATTTAAGTAAGTTTGTATTAGTAAATTATTTTTTAATTATTATGTAAATTTTGTTATATATATAATTGAATAGAAATATAAAAAGTTAATAATAAAATCTTAATTTACAAACAAAACATGCTAATTAGAATTAATTTTAAACTTATTTTAAGAAATTGATCAATATACAGAAAACATAAACCACATAACTAATTGCATAAATTATGTACATAAAATATATTATTAAGAAACAAAAAAAGTCCCCAAGAAAAAGGGAAAAAGTTTATCGGGCATTGTGCACTCACAATTTTTTGGTGTTAGATAATTATTAAGTAATTAAGTAATTATACCGATAGATCCCCAAGTTTTTTTTTTCTTTTTCAAAAAAGAAAAAAAAAGAAACTTGGGGATCTATCGGTATAATTTGTGAAAAATTAATTTTGTTTCTTGTAGGTATTCTCAAATTGTAAAATTTTATGACAAAATATTTTTATCGGTAAGTGAACTTCTTATAATCACTACAACATAAATATATTAGGTAACACCCAAAAAATGTTACCTAATAGCCATAAGATGTTATTATAGGCAATAAACACTTTTATGGCGCTCTTGCCCCTTACTACTATAGTCTAAGGTATCACTTTTATTAGCTTTTAGTGACACTTTTTCTAAGTGTTACATTAAGTTCTCTCTATTGGTAACACTTTGAAGAAATATTTCTAAAGTGTTACATATTAATCTTAAGTAACACTTTTTGTAACACTTTAAAAAATACTTTTCTTATGTAACACTTTTTTTTTAGCACTTCGTAGAATAGTATTTTTGCCACCAAGTAGATTCGAACCTAAGACTAAAAATGACAATTTGCCACTAAGCTGAAGTTGATTCTTGTTACAACTTTTGCTTTGTTTTATATATACACATACACACACACACATATATATATATATTAAAATTGTATAAAAATTATATTATATGTATATATAATATATTTTATACATTAAAGATTACATTATATAAATTTTGCATTAAATTATATTATACATTGTATATATCAAATTTTATATTATACAAAGATATAGTTTGAAAATCATATTATGTTATATATTAAAGGACACAAAAATTAAAATATCAAAAATATATAAAATAAGTTTACATGATTAAAAAATTATAATAGTAAAAAAATCAAATAATAATAAATAATGAAAAATTAATTTACCGATGGAAAAAAATCCTAAGTAATTACCGACAACATCAATTTTCAATCGGTAAATATAAAAATATATAAAAATATAAAATTAATTTACAAAAAAATTCTAACAAGAAAATATCAAATAAATAAAAAAATAAAAAAATTAATTTACCGACGAAAAAATTCATAAGTAATTACAAAAACATCAATTTTCATTGATAAATGTTTTCTTAAAAGTAAAAAAAAAAAAAAAAAATAGGTTAATGATGAAATTGGTCTTGTTAGTAAAAATTAAAAAATAAATTAATAATAATAATAAAATATATACCTGCACATTTTCCATAAGTATTACGACGAAATTAATTACCTCCGTAAAAATAAAAAAATAAAAGCAAAACTAAAATACTTTATAAAAAAAAAAAAAAAAAATCAAAAAAAACAGAGAACATGATGTCTACAATTTTTAGGTTAAGTGATTTTTTTTTCTTCACCTATTTTGTGACATCAATTAATTAAATAAATCATTGACATGATTTAATGATAATTATATAATTTTGTGATACTAAAATATAGCCTAAAAAGTGTTACAATTAATAAAATATAGTGTTGCCAAGAGTGCTTTTTAAATAAAATGATACCTATTTGCGTTACAAAAGAAATAACAAAAAAAAGTGATGCTTAAAAAGTGTTACTTATATAAAAGTGTTACATATAAGCGTTACATATTGATAAAGTCTACAAAAAGTGTTACCTTAATATTGTAATGTAAAAAGTGTTACAAACAAGTGTTACATATGTACCTTTTGTTAAAAGTGCTACAAAATTTGTGTTACCTAATGTGATTTATGTTGTAGTGAATGATGTTGGACTTATGAATCGGAAATATTTTGCTTACAAAATATTTAGCTAAGAAAATATATATATATATATATATATACTACGAAAAAATCAATTAACTACGAAAAAATATGTAGGTAAGTATTGTGAAAACTGTAAAATGTAGGTAAAAGCCTTTTAGGTAAAATCATTGCATGTAATATTTACAAACAAAATCTAAAACTATTGATAAATACCTAAAGTATTTATGTTGGTAAATTTAAAAATTGTTAGTGATTTGTCGATAGTTGATCGATATAGTTCTCGGAACATAATATTTTTTAGTGGAAATTGGTCAAAATAGTTTTTTCCAAAATGTAAAGATGAAAAATAGTCATCTTTGTTACGCATATCTTTTTAGCCATTTTGAGGTGTGAAATGACATTCATACCCTTTTAGCATGTTGGTTTGATATTTGGATTATTTCTCTCTGTTTCACTTATCTCTATGTATCCACTTACTCTTTCTTTCAAGATTTTTTAGAAAAATTGAATCTGTATTCTTCGTTTTTAAATATGCCATAATTGTGTTGAATAATAGATATCGAAAAGATGATTAATTTGACATATTATACATGCAAAACGGATTTGAAACAAATAAGTTATGTGAATTCAAAGTTTTTTGGAGCAAAAAAAATGAGGAAAATATTGTTTGCCCTCAGAACTATTAGAGTTTTTCGACTTTGCCACCTAAACTTTTTTTTGGCGCACTTTACCTCCTGAAGTTCAAGGGTTTTGTATATAGCCTCCTGGGTCTCGTCGGCGGCGGAATATTCCACCGGAATCTTGTCACATGCCATGCACGTGAGGGCAAAATTATCATTTCACTCAAGTTATACTAATATTATTGCACTTTTCCATCTAAACTTTGCGAAATTGTTACTTTGCCATTTGAACTTGGAGCGATTTACACTTTACCTCCTCAGTTAAAAAAATATTAAAAATTTATGTGTATACATTTATTTTATATATTGTTTAATTTTTTTACCAAAATTAAAATAAGTAAATTTTACTAGTATTCATTTCAATAAAATATATTATGAATAAGATTATTATATATATGACTTTCTTGTAGAATTGTAGTTTACTTGCTTGATTTACTTTATTATTTTATAAATTAAAAAAGTATAAAGTTAATGTTAATCCAATTTATCAAACTACAAATAAAAATATACATAATTATTTATCCATTTTGAGGTAAATAAAATAATATACGTAGACAAATATAAATTCTAATATATTAGAATGAATTTTCATAAATAAAATATAACAGGTCGTAATAAGTTTGAAACATATTATTAAAAAAATAGTTGGGTTATAATAAGTGAGAAAATTGGATGTCAAGTCAGTGTAACTCGACATTGAGTCACAGTACAGTGTCGAGTCAGAGTAACCCGATGTCATGTTATAGGGATGGGTGTCTTTGTGCAGTTAAATTGACTTAAGGGCAAATTGGATTTTTCACATCCCAAAATAGCTAAAAAAACATGTGTTTGAAAAAAATCACTAAAAAGCATATTGATTTGATGGGAATGGTTAAAAAAACCCATTGTATTTTTTATTTTGTAGGCATGTTGTAGCTAACTGTAAAATTTAGTTATAAAACCATTTTTGTCGGTAAATTGAAATTTTATATATTTATCGAAAAAATGTAGTCTATTCTAATTCGTTATTTAAAGAATTTGAAACCTCCATTTTGAGAATAAGACCATGAGAACATGGACCAGTGAAGTAAATGGATTGAATAAGTTAGGTGTGTAGCATTTATGTTTTTGTTTTGAATAATTCAAAAAGGCTTGAAAAAACCTGCATGCATGGAAAATATCAATTGATTTGGAAAATTCCCAAACAAATAAAACGAGTTCAAGTTGTTAGAAGTAACTTTCTAATATGACATCAGAAATTATCCACAATTATCATGAAACACGCCCACATACATTAATACGAGCGAGGGAAATCACATAATTAAAAAAATGTCAATAACTAAAACTTGAAAGGTACTTGTATTAAAATTTGGAAAAAAAAAAAAAAAAAGAAAAAGAAAGGACAAGAAGAGTAGAAGACAAGTAGACAGCCATATTATACATATTAAGTATGATTGAAGTATGACAGCCAATAATATCCAACTGAATCTCCACTCTTCTTGGTGATATATATTTAATTAATTATTTAATTGAGTAAATATCAACTCTTGCTCCCCTTTCTAATATATGTGTATATATACTATATAACTAGGATAGCAAAATTAAGCAAGGCCAAACCAGGTTTAAAAACAAGAGAGCCAAACAAAAAAATAAAACATGGTTGCGAACAATGGGTTGATTTTACATGCTACTGCTGTGGATGATGAAGAATGCCAAACTAGTGGAAGCAAGACTGACCAGAATCATGTCTCCACCAATATAACAGGGCAAGTTCTAATTTTGGTTTTTACAATTTTTTTTTCTTTTTTCAATTTTCACTCATATTTGTTAAAAATATATATTAAAGTTTTGCTGCCTGGTTTATTTTTAGCAGGCCACAAAATTGGATTGTTGACTCTGAAAAGAAACAACAGCTTTCTCCTACAATAAGTGAGATGTTGGGCTTGAACGAACTCTTTTCATTAGATGTAAGTACTATTAATTTTGCTTGCATGTTTATATAAAATATGGATATATAATTAAAAAAAATCCTCAGGCTAATTACAATAAAAACTCAAGACTCAGGAGACTTTTGAAAATTAAATTTAGAAAACCCGCTGAGATTTGATTCTGTCTTACATTTCCACCTTCATATGCAATAAACATTTTAGACATTTATACAATTATTACAGTTATCATCTTATTAAATATAAGACAAATTAAGCCTCAATGGAGTTTTTGTCTTACATATTCCTCTTCATATACAAAAAAAACATTTCAAAAACCCTTCCAACATGACAACCTAGCTCAACTTATTCATTTTAAAAGAATCTGGAATAAATTGATCAACTTTCGTCATCTTATATGAATCTTAAGGACATGACCCTATTCTCGAACCCTTCATATCACATGTTTTTGTAATTTTCAAATACTCTGTGTTTTTCTGTAACTAGTCCAAACCTAGGGACCGGAATTTTTGTAATTATCCCTATAAAATACGAGTCATATGAGTATGTGAACTTGTGTAAGTACTCTCATGGTATTTTACATACTTTGTTGATGTAAAAGGTTTGGCGAGCATCAGTTGGGGAGCTACTTGGAACTGCAGTTTTAGTATTCATGCTGGACACTATCGTAATCTCAACAATTGAGTCAGACGTTAAAATGTCAAACCTCATACTATCAGTCCTGGCCGCCATTATTATCACAATTCTCCTCCTGGCGGTGCACCCGGTTTCCGGCGGCCACATAAATCCGATTGTCTCCTTCTCCGCCGCCCTAGTGGGCCTTATCTCCATGTCTAGAGCATTAATTTACATAATTGCACAATGTGTAGGAGGAGTCCTAGGTGCACTAGCACTTAAAGCTGTGGTG
Source organism: Rehmannia glutinosa (assembly GCA_016081115.2). Lineage (NCBI taxonomy): Eukaryota > Viridiplantae > Streptophyta > Magnoliopsida > Lamiales > Orobanchaceae > Rehmannia > Rehmannia glutinosa. Next base: position 71,609,195 of record CM071937.1, on the reverse strand, counting down.
AGTAGTACAATTGAACAAACTTTTTCACTAGGGGGTTGCACTGTGACAGTTATTGCACCAGGCCCAAATGGGCCCATCACGATAGGCCTCGAGACGGCCCAAGCCTTCTGGCTCGAAATCTTCTGTAGTTTCATTTTTCTTTTTGCTTCACTTTGGATGGCGTATGACCATAGGCAGGTCAAGGAATTGGGCCATGTCCTTGTTTTCACTATTGTCGGGACGGTGTTGGGCCTCCTCGTGTTCGTGTCATCCACGGTCACGGCCCAAAAGGGTTACGTGGGAGCGGGAAATTAACCCAAATGAGGTGCTTTGGGCCGACGATAGTTAGAGGTGGCCATCTTTGGGATGGGCATTGGGTGTTTTGGGTTTGGGCCGCTATTGCTTGTTTGTCTTCTATGTGTACACAAAGATCATTCCTAGAAAAGACCCACAGTCCAAGGCTTATGACCATGATTTCTACAACGTTGTGAAGGTTATGTATCGAGCCCGTGGTCTTTGATACAAATTATTGGTGAAATATCAAATATGTGTGTGTAAAGCTTTCTTTAATTAAACCTCATTATTCTTTTTCTTTTTTTGTATGTATGTGGGGGATGGGGAGAGTCAATTGATCCACATCTTCAAGAATGTACCATGTGTTATCTTTTTTTTGTTTTTTTCCAGTTAATATCTGTATTGTTTCAAATAAAAATCTTGTAATCAATTTGAATTCTCTATTTTGATGTGATGTTTAATTTCATTTTTTAATGTAGATGACGAAACAATAAAAATGTTACATTTAACATGAATCATATACACTTTTATAGTCTACAAGTAAAGTAGAATAAGAGCTTAACTAAGACTATTCAAAAATAGTACACTCTCCAATTCACAATAAGTATCATTTTGACACATAAAAAGTTATTACAAAAGAATGTCCTTTTGATGTTTTCAAGACTAATAGGAAAAAGATTTTTCCTAACTTACCCTTATACTTATTAATAATAATACCTAAATTTTGTTTTCTTTTAGAACAACATTTATGATTAATTAAGGGTATATTGAGTATTTTAATACATTCCTTAATATGTGTGTTTTTTCCTAGAAAGACACTTATTGTGAATAGGAGAGAGTATATGATTAGAACTTGTAGAATCATAGAGGTTTCATTTATGTGAAAGGAAAAATATCTCCGAATGTAATTCAATCAACTCAACTGGGAATGAAGAAGGTTACAGGTATTTATAACAACCATTCCCGCCAGATCTAATGTGACCAATAGCAACCTTACACGTGGCAAGGAACAAGTATTTGAACTGGAAAGAAAAACGTAACCTACAGCTAAGAAAAGCGTGATAACAAAATAACAACTAAAGAAGAAACAAAACCAACACAACTAACAACATTCCAACACCCCTCCTCCCCCCGTAAAGTTGGAATGTGGTTGGAACAACCCATGCCCAACTTAAGCAAAAACGAAAAAAAACAGGCCCTCCTAAAGCCTTGGTGAACATATCTGTTGTCTGGTGCAAAGTAGGTATATATTGAGGTTGAATGAAACCGGATTTGTACTGATTCCTGACAATGTGACAATCAATGTCCAGATGTTTAGTTCTCTCGTGGAAAATGGGGTTGGCTATGATATGCAAAAGCGGCCTTGTTGTCACAATGAATGACAATAGGTAAGGCACCGTATGTGTAAATCTTGACTCGATTGAACAACCATTGAAGCTCACAAACAAAGGTTGCCATGGATCAATATTCGACCTCCGTTGTGGACTTGGACACCCTTTTTTGTTTCTTTGTCTTCCAAGAGACAATGGCACTCCCAAAGAAAACATAATACCCTGTGAGGGATTTCCTAGTTAAGACACAAGTTCCCCAATCTGCATCACAAAAGGCTTCAAAATAATTTGACACTTCTGCTGAGTAAAATAAAACCAAAGATGGTGTTCCCTTCAAGTATTTTAACAAATGAATGGTTGTATCCCAATGGGCTTGAGAAGGGGCATGTACAAATTGACGAGTTTGTTGCACCCCAAATGAGATATTCGGTCTAGAGATTCAAGTAAAGAGGTTTTCCACCAACCTCCTATATTGCCCTGCATCTAGATACATGTCTGCATGTTGAGCTGAGATATTGTAGCCTTGAAGAAATGGAGTAGAGGTGGGCTTGCACCCCAGTAAACCAACCTCCTTAAGCAAATCCATCACATACTTCCTTTGGCACAAGTGAGTGCCCTAAGGAGTTCTAAGGATTTCCAGCCCAAGAAAATATTTAGCACTGCCCAAATCTTTTATGGTAAACAACTGGTTCAAGTAATCCTTGAAGGATTGAATTAAACCAGCTGAGTTCCCTGTGATCAATACATCATCTACATATATAACCAATGCCAAAAAATCACCTCCATACTTTTAGACTAAAAGACAGTTATCATGAGTAGATTGAACAAATCCAAAATTCAGCAACTTTTGAGAGAATTCCAAATTCCATTGTCTAGATGCTTATTTCAATCCCATATAAACTCCTTTCAAGTAAACATATTTCTCCTTTCCTGGACTTAAAGTACCCTTCAGGTGGTAACATGCATCCAAATAACCATGCAAGAAAGCATTGTTGATATCAATGTGGTGCAATTCCTAGCATTGTTGTGGAGCCAATGCTATCATCATTCTCACTAACACCAATTTAGCCGCAGGAGAATCCAAGAAATCAATCCCTTCCACTTGAAGATATCCCTTAGCAACCAATCTAGCTTTGTATCTATCAATGCTCTCATCAGAGTTCCTATTAATTTTATATACACATTTTGAGCCAATCGCCTTCTTCCCTGGAGGTAATTGAGTCCATATCTAGGTCTCATAGCCTCTACCCAGGCCTGATTCTTTGCAGCTTCTGTATATGTAGTAGGTTCACCAACTGAATCTGATAATTGAGCCAAAAAGGCCATGTAGGAGGAAGATAATTGAGGAACATGAGTGAAAGGGAAGAAATATAGGTGGTAAGAAGTAGGTTTCAAGCATGTTGACTGCTTCTCAGTAATTTCCCTTGCCTGAACAGAATTTGTAACATAATCATTGAGCCAAGTTGATTTGGACTTCACTCTGTGACCCCTGACCCAATGGCTGAATCACAGGTGAATCTGTGGGTGCACAATCTTTATTTACATTGGTTGTTTCCTCCTCCATATCATCTGGGATTGGTATAGGCAATGTCACATCTTGAACAAGGGAAGAATGAACAGGAAAAGGAATTGAGATTCATAAAATATAACATCTCTTGAGATAAAAATCTCTTTAGTATCCATATTGATAACCTGTACCCCTTGACACCTGGTACATAACCAAGAAACACACATGTTGAGGCCGTGGGATCAAACTTTCCCCTATGAGGACCTGTCTTGGATGTATAGTATTAACATCCAAAAACCTTGAATCTTTCATATATAGGTAGCTCCTGATGTAGCAATTCATATGAGGATTTCCACTGTAAGAGAGAACTAGGCAAGGATTTCAATATGTGCAATGCAGTAAGTAGAGTATATGGCCAAAGTTTTCTAGGAACTGTTGACTGAAATAGCAAGGATCTAGCAATCTCCAAAATATGTCTATGCTTCCTTTCCACCACACCATTTTGCTGTGGAGTGTATGGATAAGGTCTTTGGTGTAAACCACCATTCTCCAATAGCAAATTATGTGTTTCATGTCCCATAAATTCAGTTCCATTATCAATTCTCATCTTCTAAACCATTGTTTTAAACGTGTGTAAATGAAAGCAAAATATTGCCTCGAGATGCATTGGTGTTTCGATTAGTACTTCATCAAATAAATCAAACGGCTCTAGTGTAGTCATTGATACGTGTAAAATATACGTGCATTTAGGGGCTTAAAATGATATATATTTTATACATTTGCATCTATATTTAGTATGTTTTTACTTGGTTTCCTTAGAAGGGCATGATACTACATATTCTTGTAACTTTTTACAGAAACGGAGCTTAATCGAAGAAATATTAGTTGAAAGGTCCGGATAGGATTGACGAGTGCGAAGAGAAGATCAAAAAGACAAAGAAATCGAACAAAAATATGTCACACGTCGGACCATGTGGGACCACACGATCGTGTGACATACCCGTGAAAATGACATGTCCGTGTGAAGTTCGGAAGAAATAGAGGAAAAACAAGCCCCACGGCCGGCCCGTGTGAAGGCCACATGGGCGTGTGAGGTGTGATGGTGAAAGCCACATGGCCGTATGACGACCGTCTCTCGGATTTTGGTGTCCTTTTCCCACTCCAACTCTGAAGTGATCTCTCCAAGCTTCTATAAAAGAGACCCAAGGGCTGCTTTAAAATGACAACATTCATACCACATACAACACATCAAATTACACAGGAATATAAGATCCAAGGTCTTCTGAGAGAGGAGGGCTAGGTCGCGAAGAACATCACAAGGCCTTTCGCATCTACGGGAGCATAAGAGCTTCAAAGGCTTGGAAGGAGAATCCATCCTGACACGAAGGGTTTTACTTTCTTATTCTAGATCTCTTGTCTGTGCTTAAATGATGTCACAATGTTGATTCGAATTTGTCTATAAATTTGTTATCAATGTTTGGCTAATCTTTCGGATCTTAGGGGCATAATCAAAACTGTGGATTCATGTTAAATCTTGATTAATTATTTTCTTAATTGATTCATGTTTTATATTTTATGAATTCGAGTGTTTATTCTTAATTGTTTATTATTTGGCTAATAATTTGCATGTCATATTTGTTAGTGTGAAATTCGGAAAAGGAGTTCTAACAAAGATGGAAATCGAATTCAGACATAAACGGGTGTATCGAGTCAGGAGACCTACAAATGTTTGTGGGGAGTCATTCAATTCATAGATCTTTTGGGAGTTAATAATAGTTGTATTGAGTCGGTAGACCTACAATTGTTATTAATCTCATTTATACGCCACCCGGAGGGGGAATAGCTATCTTAGGAATTGAACCCATAGAATTGCATGACTTGGTTTTAAAACTTTAATTGGATTTAATATTGAAGAAACATGTTGAGATTATGTGCCTAATGTCACGGACTTGTTCCCTCAATAACGACCGTGCGGCCTTAGCTCCTTCAATTGCCCCTTTCGATTAGCTAAGTCGGCCTCACCTAAGTGTTTTGTGTGTGAAGAAGTGTAAGAAGATGGCTAAGTAATAAGCACACAAGAAAATTAGGAAAGGAACACTTATATTCACTCACACTTGGTTACAATGCTTGGTTGGTTACAAATGAAGTCCCTACACCTATTTATACTACTCCACCTCCTTAATGGACGGTGGTGATTCATTTGATCCGGTTGGGAGAAGTTCTCTAGAACTCTCCACATGATTCCTACATATTCTACAAGTATTCTATAAATCTCCACTCTAGTCTACAATCTTCTACATAGTTCCATACTACTCTATAACATTCTAGACTATTCTACAATGTTCTACATTATTCTATCATATTCTAGATTCTTCTATAGTATTCTAGACTCTTCTAGAATATTCCGGACTCTTCTACAATGTTCTAGAACATTCCAGTTCTTCTAGACTCTTCTAGAACATTCTGATTCTTCTATAATGTTCTAGAACATTCAATTCTTCTAGACTCTTCTAGAACATTCTGATTCTTCTACAATGTTCTAGAACATTCTGATTCTTCGAGACTCTTCTAGAACATTCCAGTTCTTCTAGATCATTCTAGAATCATGCTAGTGATTCTAGACGATGGATTTCGTTCAATGGTGAGCCCCTTTGTCCCGGCGGATGGCGAAAAATCGATCGTAAAGGCCAATGCGTGACATTCTCCCCCACCTGATACTGGCGATGCCCTCATCGCGTACTCATATCACGTGTCGACTTCTTTCTCTCTTCGACGATGAGCCTTTTTCATGTCGGCTTCAATCAACCTCATGGCTGAGAAAAATTTAGCTTCTTTGTATCTCGATGCTCGTCGGTGGTAGCGGTATTATACAAGATGAATGCTTGTCAAGAATCCATACACTTTGTTGAGGAAAGGTATGGGAATAGCACATACCTTGCGCCAAAAGTCCATCCCAAGCACCACCTTGTAGTCATCCATCTAACTATTGAAAAGTTTGGTTGGCCCTTCCAAGCACCAAGGCGGAGATCAACACCTTGAGACGCCTTTAATGGGTATGGGTTTCGTATTGGCGACGCCTTCATCCATTCGTCCCCTTTTTCCCACTTTGTAGGCCTAGTCTCTTAGCCTCATTAAGATCCATAAAGTTGTTTGAAGCTCCGATGTCTACCATCACTTTAGTAGGTTTCCCATTGATATGCGCCTCCATGTACATTAGCTCCTTGCTTGATGTAGTAGACACATCTCTCGGTCTTAAGAGCATTAAGAAGTTGTAATGCTCGAATCCTACTTGTTCTTCGGGTGTTATTTCCTCAAGACCATGTTCCTTCACCATGGCATGCAAAGTTCCTAACTTAGGACAGTCGCGTATGGGGTGTGGTCCTTTGCACATGTAGCATCCTCCTTTAGGCGTAAAAGTGGTCTTTTTGGCCTCATACTCTTTCCTTCCGGGAAGGATGCTTATCTCTGTCTGTGGAGAAATCTTATAACGCCCGTGTCTCTCTTATTCTTCATCCGAAGAGTCCCATTTTCTCCTCTCTCATAGAAGCTCCAAGCTTTTGATAATCGATGAGAGACTTCGGCAAATCGCGATAGCTTCATCCATCTGTACTAACATTTCGACGTTGTATCTTCTGCGGCCCATGTTGAAGTCCATCGACAAAGTAGAAAAGAATGTCCTCATCCGACATGTTTGGGATTTGAAGCATAAGGGTTGTGAACTCTTTCACGTAATCTTGAATATCTCCCCTATGTTTCAACTCTCGCATTTTCTTTTCGAGCAACATAAACGACATTTTAAGGGTAGAAGTGTCGTTTAAGCTCTCTCTTAAATTCTTCCCAAGTATCAATTCGACAAGCACCTCGTTCTCTATGTCGGCATGTTTTCTACGCCACCACAAAGTAGCAATATCTCGTAAGATAAAGAGTAGGAGCGATTCTTACCTTTGATGCTTCATCGGTAAAGTCGAGCCTTTTCAAGTATCGCTCCATTTGGCAAAAGAAGTTTTCCACGACTTTAGCGTCTCTTATGCCATTAAACCCCGTCGGCTTGGGTAGTCCACCCTTGTACTAGGCGTGGTGATGCTAGCTCCCCCGCTTAGCAACAACCTTTTGCACAAGACAAGATCTTCTCACATCCCCTCGATGCTTGCTTGTAAGGCTGAATAGCATCCATCATCCTTTGCCTCCAACTTGGCAAGACGTTCCTCATGTGTGGTGTTGACATCAAGACAAGTTTGGATATTTTCCTTGAGGGAATCTATCGCTCGAGAACATGGCCCTCCAATGTCTCGACGGTATGTTCTACCCGCTCAAGTCGTTCCCCATCTCTACTACAACGTGTTCCAAAGACGTCCCCTCTCGTACTTTGCTTTGGTCACGTTTCTTTCTCGTCTCGTGTCCCAGACCGGTTCCCTCCCGCGGTTCTCGGTCACACGACACAATGTCTTCACCGCCATCGCGTACTACTTCACAACACTTCGCCCAAACCAGTCTACGATACCACCTCACGGATTTGTTCCCTCAACAACGACCGTGCGGCCTTAGCTCCTTTAATCGCCCCTTGTGATTAGCTAAGTCGACCTCACCTAAATTTTTCTTTTTAATTTTTGATTTTTACTAAAACTTGATATATGGTTGCTTCAATAAAATTAGAATGTGATGTTATTATAACCTAAGTGTTTCATAGTCAATAAGCGAGGAATGCGGCCTTGCTTACCATTATTCTATAAACTACATTGTACACTTGCAGTTGTAAGATCCAAATATTTTTGGCGAATAGTCATCCACAATGGTCAGCATATATGAGGTGTTGGTTACTGAGGGTGCATGGTAAGGGCCCCAAATATCAACATGAATCAATTCAAAAGCATGCTTTGTTTGTATTGAACTCAAAGGAAAAGACAATTTACACTGTTTGGCCTCATGACAAGCAGGACAGATGGACTGAACATCCTTATTACAAATTGACTTTAGAAAATCAATGTGCTCTAAGAAACTTATTGAAGTGTGGCCCAATATCCTGTGCCAAATCTACAAATCTCCAATGCTTTCAGTCCCATGTGCAGAACCACTAAACTCTGAACTTCCAAAAATGTAAAGTCCTCTCAAGATTCTACCAACAGCTTTCACTCTTCCACTCCTAAGGTCCTGCAACAATCACTTATCCTAAGAAAATACAAATTCCAAACCACTGCCATTAAGAAGCTGACTAACTGATAGTAGGTTATACTTGAAACTGGGCACAACCAGTACATCTCTAAGTATGATTTCATTAGAGAGCTTGACATTACCAGTTTAAGTAACTGAAACACTAGTGCCATATGGTAAATGAACATTCACATGAGTAGATAGAGGAACAATCTTACTGAATAGTCCTGGAGATGAGTAGATATGTTTGTTAGCCCCAGTATCCACTATTCAATTATCCTTCCCAAGAGAATGCAATAATGAGAGAGCAAAATGAGTATTATATGTATTACCTGAGTAATCATCAAAGTGAGAGAAGCTATGTATATCCCCTGGATGTGCAGCTGCTTGATTAGACAAATATTTTAGTATTTCCTTTTGAATCATGCTAGCAAAATCTGGAAGTTCAACCTTCCTTGTGTCCTCCTCATTTTTGAGTTTAGCTGATGTCAGATCTCCACCTTCCACCATGTTGATGGACTGATTATTCCTTTGTTCTTTCAATTCCTTATACCAATCCGGATAACCATTCAACTTGAAGCACTCCTTGACTTCATGACCATTGAAACCACAATGTTCACAAAACTAACTTTGCTCTTTCTTCCTTACTCTTCCTCTACCTCTGCCAAAAGAATAGCTCCTGAAAATGTATGATTCATTCCCCTATCAAATGTAGATCCTTGTGCATTAGTTGTTCTATTGAAGTTTCCTACCATCATAGTCGTAGTCTCCAAAGGATCCAACACCTTTGGATGCATTATCTTTTGTTTTTCTACCTTTAAAATCATGAAGTATGTTTTATTAACTGTAGGTAGAGGATTCATTAGTAGAATTTGATTCTTAACAGGCTCAAAACTCTCATTTAACTCCATACGAAACTTCATCAATTTAATGTCCATATCATTGGCATGCAAAGCTCTTCCAGCCCCACATATACACTTATGAAGTTGCACAATACAAGCATATTCATCCCATAGACACTTGAGCTTTGTGAAATAGTTTGTGATCGTAGAAGTACCTTGAGTAAAGTTCTCAATCTCCTTTTGTAGTTGATATTTCAATGGTCCGTTGCTCTCTCCATATCGTTCCGCCAATTCATCCCTTAGTTGCTTCAAGCTCTTTACATACATAAATGCTTCTACGATCTCCTTCGAAATTGCATTCAACAACCATGAAATCACCATATAATCAACCTTTTGATATTGTTCGAATGCCTCGGTGTTTGTTTCGAGAATTGCAATTGTGCTATAGATGAATCAAGTTTGGATTTAGCTCCCAGAGCTAACCTCATCGCTCGACTCCAATGTAGATAGTTTGATCCAGTCAGCAGGTTCGTAATAAGGATAATCCCTGGATGATCCGATCTATGCAAGGAAAAAGGATCTAAATCTTCGCATAAACAGAGATCGCCGCCGCGAGTTATCTTAATCCATCGCATCTTCAAAATTTCATTATTTCGAGCCATGATCGTAACATGCTGGTACCATGTAGAATCATAAAGTTTTCATTTTATGTGGAAGGAAAAATATCTCGAAATCTTATTCAACCAACTCAATGGGAATGAAGAAGGTTACAAGTATTTATAACAACCATTCCCTCATCAGATCTAAACCAATAACAACCCTACACATGGCAAGGAACGGGTATTTGAACTGGAAAGAAAAACATAACCTACAGCTAAGAAAAGCGTGATAACAAAATAACAACTAAAGAAGAAACATAACCAACACAACTAACAGACATTCCAACAGAACTCAACAAGTATATCCACATTAAAAATAAGGGAAGTCAAAATTATACCAAAATAAACAATCCAAATCGAACAATTCTAATAAATCCAACTGTGTATGTAATTGTAACCCCATCCATATCATTAGACTTTAAATATGTTGGATTTATTTGTTAGTATATATTGATTATAGATGTAGGAGCACTAACAAAAAAGTGATTCTCAACTTTTAGGTGGAAAAACTTAAGAACAGAGTCCATATGATTTCTAGTAATTATTTTTCACCTAAAAGTTGAGAATTACTTTTCGTTTAGAGTTTTCAAACATTGCCATGGAGCCTTCAAATCAAGAACAGAGTCCATACGACTGATAAAAAAAAAAGAATAGAGTTCATATGATTCCTACTAATTACTTGTGTGCTTCATACAAAATGCACATGCATACCTCAGTTATTTTTGTTCGTTTCACATTCTTGTTGGATATATAACTAGCTAGCTAGGGTGAAGATGATGGCTGCAGGAGTGTCGAGGAAGAAGCAATCGGCTCGTGCATGACTGAATTAATCGACATCAAATCGGATCGCCTTCCAACCGCAAAGATTATGCTTCCAAGAACAACAACCAATAACTTCTTAAACTCGTCTTCTTTCACCGTTTTCCCATCACTCGCGTTGGCCATTTTCAGAGCTTCACTCATGATATCATCCATCTGCAAAATGCATAACCATTATGCAAATTCATTACCTTAACAGAAAATTAAACTGGTCAAACTATCTGAGAAGAGTTTGCAAAAACTTCTGCTTTTAAAATATGTACTGGTTGGTAGAAGTGAAAAATAATTGATATCATATAGAGTGTTTACAAAGACTTCTCCTTGTAGAAGAAGTCATTTATTGTGGCAGAAGTAAAGAAGTTAGTAGTACTTGCAAATAGAATTACAAGTTGAGAATCAAAAGTTGATTAAATTCATAAAGAGTGTTTGATAAATAAATTGTAAGAAGGTGTTTTTACATATTCAAAAAGAAATAGATTCTAATTAAATTATATAGAATCACAAGGAGACGTTGACATTTGAAAACACTGTAAACTATTTTTTTTCACCAAAAGACGACAAATCTCCTATAGTGAAGAGATGTGACGTAATTAGCGGATAAAACATAGTTTCCATGATTATAAATGCAAAATTGATCGATTCACAAATCGAGACAAATACCGATCAAGCGCCCAAGTGGAGGTAAGCCGCCAGACGCGCCAAAGCATCAAGCGCCACACCTAAATATTCCTTCGATGTATTTTCCCATGACGCTCTTTTAGGTACACCGTTCAAAGCATACTCCATCACCGCATTACAAAAATGCGCAAGATCGCGTTCAGTTAGATTAAAAGAAATCTAATTTAAAAATGAGCATTGAAGCAACTGTAGACTGGTACTTAGAAAAGTATCACAAACCTTATATAACTCGAATTTGTTGGACAAGAGCCTCTTAATACCACTCCCATCAAATGTATTCTGAGTGCGAGCAATAATAGCTGGTTGTTCCTTGACATGTTGCGCCACACTCATTGTAGTTGTTTTAAACTCTGACACAAATGTCTCCTGTGTAATTGGTTGCTCAAGGGCAGTGCCCAGGAATTCTAATGCTGGTTCGATCATGTTATTCATGACTTATAAAGGCCGGAGCCCTTGCTCAATGAAGTTCGAGAAAGTGATTATTACAAATAATACAAATACTACCATTGAGGTTTAGTCTAATTACAAACAAAAAAAGGACAGTTATCTCCCAAAATTAATTACAAATGCAAATACCCCCTAATATATGTTTATATTTTACAAATTGCCGTAATTTGTAAAACAAATACAAATATCAGGAGGTTATTTGTAATTGTGATTATTAGAGATAACAAGATTGTTGTGTAATTTGTAAAATAAATAGTTAAAGCAAACTTATTCGGGATAATTACAAAAAATAAACCTGAGGACTAGAGTAATTACAAAAAAATCCAAAAAAGTTTTAAAATTACAAAAAAATTCGCCAGGTTGGATTCTGTCTTATATTTTTCCTTTTCATAAGATTTTTTTTTTTCAAAAGCCACCTGACATTTATAGAAATATACAGTCAACCCCTTAAAAAATTAAGGGGTGGTTTTTATAATTTGAAACTTATCTGCTTTATTTTTTTCTTAATTACCCAAACCTGAGGTATAATTATTGTAATAATCCCAAATTATTATTACCCAAGGATCTGTGGCAGGAGGCATCCCCTGGGAAATTGTAAGTTTCTCAAAAGCCTTGATGATATAATATTTAAGGGATCCATCATTCGGTAATTCAATCAATAAAAATATAGAAAGCATCTCTGGTTCAAAAGTTGGACTCTTGACAAACTCTTGAAGGTCTTCGCCATTGATTCGAAGAATCACAACAGGATCTCGTTTTAAACCAGCTGCCATGCCCAGTAGAATATCTGACAGAACCTCTTTAAATGCACTCTTGCTTATTTTCACTTTTTTACCATGTGTAAATTCATTAAGAACCTGGATCATATCATAAATATATTATCATGAGAAAGAACTGATGTTAGTATCTTACCATTAACTTACCACATTCAATATATCACAATGCTTGGATTTCTATAAGCTATTCATGTTTTCACACCATACATGAAATATTGAAACGTCACTTTCATTAGGTGATTATTTGATATATGATATTTCCTTTTGGGTAGAGGAATAAATCAGGTGAGGTTTGCTGTAAGCATATCATTAAAGGCGACAATCTAAATGCATGTATGCTTCCATTTTGAAGAAAGGTGGGTGTACGGCCTCATCATTAACCTACTACCAATGTTTGAAAACCGGACTGGTTAGTAAATCGGACTTGCTAGTGGTTCATAGTTCAATCGGTCGGGATCGGTTTAACAGTTGGTTCAATCAGTTTAATGAAATTAATTAATTTTTGTTTAGTTATATTGTATAAAATTATAATGTAAAATATTTATTATTATGTATACATTTTATAAACGAAAAATATATTAATAAGCAAGTAAAAAAATATTTCACATAATAACCCTTATTCAAATAATCATATAATGTAAAAATGGCAACTTTAAAACTCTAAGATTCTATAATAATTTTAAAAATTTAAAATAAAAAACGGTTCCCTCTTTTGACTGGTTCTGGACCAATTTTTGACCTGTTGAAGTGTAAATTATGTATTTTTGGGCCTAACCCGATTGAGCCACCCACGGTTCCCGTTCGGTTGAATCGGTTGGTCCATTTCGGTTCGGTATTTAATACATGGCCTACTGCTTAATGTGCATTTAAACATTGAAGTTAAGCCCAAAAAGGCTTCTTTAGAGCCTCCCTAGAACTTTTAGCATCTGAGGCTGCCTCTACTTTTGATCTTTAGTCCCACCGATTGAAAATCATTAGTTTCCATTTAATTTCCACTAGATTCTGTTTTCGCATAATTATGATTAATTACCCTTACATATATATATCAATGGTTAATTAGATATGCTTCTCTAACTAGCTTGATATATCTCCTAGGGGTCCGAGTATAGCCATCCCTATGCTCAAAGACAAAAGAATTGAACTCAGTGCCACAACAAAAGTATAGCATGATATAGCTGACTCTGACTTCTTGAGAACTAATTTACAAGGAAAAGAACGACACCTATGTAAATTGGAACTTGCAAGCCAAACACATGATATCATAGGGGATGGCATTTTATGATGGCAATTTGACCCGCCAAGTGTACAACCTGCCCTGGCGCGCCAATCCCTGACCTGGGGCGGGAGGGTCCGAGTATCATCTCTAGTTCCAGAGATACTGTTCCACCCTATCCCACCTAATATTTTTATTTTTTAATATATTTAATATAAGTTTTACATGTAATTCAAAAAAATCCGCCGTTTCTTTGGCGATTTTTCTTTGAAGATGTGCATTACCGATCGCCATCTTCTTTATCTTAGTGTGACCCCATGGTGGGTCGATCCGACCCATCCCGTGGGGTGGTCGGGGCAGGTGTAGTTCTTCAAGTACCCACCATGCCCTTCCCCATTGTCATCCTTAGATCACATAAAGTGAAGGCGAATACCACAACTAAGGACTAAACAACATAAGATATATATATATATATATATATATATTGATTGGGTCAAATGAGACCAACCCCTTCAGGTTAGTCCATAAGACCACATATAGACCCTTGATTTAATTTTTTAATGGTGTAGATCTCTTTGGTTATTTTTGGGTTATAAGGGTATGATTGTATTTTCACCATTTTACAGTTTTTTTTGTAGATCACGTTAATTGCTAATTAATAGGAAAATAGAATCCTTCCTTTATCAGTTTCCCGATTTTTAGGAAAAACCATAGATTTTCAGTTGTGTCTTTTCAAAACCGGTTCCTTTGGCTTCCTCCTCTTGGGCGGTTTTTGACCAAAAAAAAACCCTACTACTCTTTTTTTTTCTCCCCAAATATACTTACACTTCCATTCGTTTTATCGCACATAAAAAAAAAAAAATCGGCCGTTCGTCTTCTCCGGCACACCGAAAACTTGAAGTTTGAAATTATTTCGCCGTTCATAAGTTTCTTATTGGTAGAAGGTTTGGGTTTTGCGAAGAAGAGAGCGGAGAAGGGTTATTTTGCGCCCGTTTTTGCGTTTGTAAAGGTGAGTTCCTTTTCTCTCGTTAATGGCCCAATTTCTCCAAATTTCGATGTTCCTGTCTTTACCAAGTAATTTTTGGTGGGTGTAGGAGTTCGATTTTTTGGAGAAGGTTTGAGGAGAGGAAATCGACGCCCGAGTTCTTGTATTTGAAGGTATGTTTGTTGTTTTATTATTCTCGCCTTTTTTATTATTTCTCGGTTGTTCTTGAAGGATTCTTTCGCAATTTGTGTGTTTATTTAGTTATGGCATTTTTGCAAAATTTTGCAATTTAAACTCAAATAACCCAAGTAACAAACCCATAACAAGTATGCATATCTTTTTATTTAGTATAATTTGATATATGATAGGTGTGAGTTTTGCATGTATTTTGATGCGTATTTCGAGCTATAATGATGGGTAAACATGCACATACTCGCGTTAAATGTTACATATTCACTCCTTGTGGAAAAGATATTACACTTTGCTTATTTTGTAGGAATTTCATGGTATTTGAAGCAAATTGAATACGAATACGAGGAAAGCAAAGTGGAAACACGGAGAATTGAGTGGGTATACGAAAAGTGAAGCCTAAAAAGCGAAAATTGAGCGTCTACGGAAAAGACAAGGGGCACACGGGTTGGGCGTGCCTCGACACCACCCGTGCACCCCGTATGAAGATAATTGAGCCGCATCATGGCGCACGGGTAGCCCATGGATCGACGCATGACCCGTGCCCTATAGAGGATGACCGGATTCACCGGAGTGGCTCACGGGTAGCCGTGCTCCGAGCACCACCCGTGCGCCCTTCGAGAGAGTTGGATTATTTCAAAGGGTGGCGCACGGGTAACCCGTGCTCCGACGCACCACCCGTGCGTCTGCTACTGAATCCCATAACTGACATTATGCCCTAAACTTGATGGTGGATATGAAAAGGCTTTTTGAGGGGCGCACACAAGGATATTCTCGCATTTTTGGGATCTACAACACAAGACAAGTGGTCGACTCTTGGAAGGAGATATCAAGGAGACAATCGGGTTGCATCGAGCTTGAAGAACGAGATATATCGAGAGATTGTCGACGTTCCTAAATTTTTCTTGCTTCTCTTTTAGTTTCAATCTTTCATCTTCATTTGTAATGGCTTTGAACACTTTGTTTATAAGTCGTTTAATCATGTGTAGCTAAACTCTGAGATTTCCTGGGTTTTGGAAGTAGATTAATGAACTCTTGTTGGATGTTTTAATCTTAGTTGAAGTTATTATCTTGAAGCCTATTTGAGTATTTTGAGCTTATTCTTGTTTTATCACTTGATCAATGATTTAACTTGTTTGATATATTGATTCATAATTCGAGAGATGAGTTTCAATATTAGATCTTGAATACTCGACACAAATATTTGCATGAATCGAGAGGTTTGTAAATATTTGTGAGGACATTTGATCTTTTAAACTTTTGGGAGTTGAATGCTTCATGTTGAGTAGAGATGCTAGCATAAGTATTTCAATCTACGTTTTATATGCATCTCGAGAGGAGGATAAAATAGATTTGTGATCGTCTTATAGGAATATTGATAATAACGTGGCTTGATTAAACCGACAACAACAGGGTTATTAATCGAAACCTTAACTCGAAATCCATTTCATTATCTTGATACTTCTATCATTTGTGTTATCTTAATCTTGTGTTTTAGTGATTCAAATTGTCTTGATCTCAATATAACAATCATCAAATTTCGATCGCCTAAATAAAAATAAGTCTATTTTGGTTCAATATTTAGAGCATAAATTTATTAGTCTCCGTGGATACGATCTTGCTACCCTATTCTATAACGTACACCGTACACTTGCGGCGAAGTGAAGCTAAAAATATAGGCGAACAATATATTATGTTAATTATACAACATTAAGTAGTATATAAACATATTTTTGTATTATGTTTTGACATATGAATTAAGTGTTTTTTATGTAGGGGTTGTGGTGTATTCTAACTATTCGTATATATTATGTTAAATAAACAACATTAAGTGGAATGTAAACAAATTAGTGTACCCAAATAAGAAACACATAACAAGTATGCAGATTTTTTTACTAAGTATACTGATATATTATGTTAAATACACAGCATTAAGTAGAATATAAACATACTTTTGTATGCAGATTTTTTATACTAAGTATACAAGTTTGTCATGTTAAATATTAAGTATGCATATTTTTTATACTAAATATACAAGTTTGTCATGTTAAATATACAACATTTAGGTGGAATGTAAACAAATGAGGTTTAAAGTTCTTGATATCTGGATTTGTGTTCTTTTTATGTAGGTGTTTGTGGCTAGTAAAATGTCAAGTGAAGAACAGGAAATAGAGGTCAATAGTGGTGCAGAGGATGCGCTTTCGGAACGAGCAGCCCAAAAAGAGGCGAAGGATTGATAGTTCATATCCCTAAGACGCAAGTTAGGGCGAAACCCAGGTTTTGGTTGATGCTCTTTAGCTTATGAAACCCGCACAAAAGAATGCACGGTTTGAGGGGATGGTCACCTGGTTTACAGAAGGGCAATGCAAATCTCATGTGTACATTATACATGAAAGTGATCTTTTTGATTTGCATGTACATTATACATGGATGCAGCAACTTGTATAGATAGATATGTCGAATTGTATATTTAATATGTTCCATTTGTTTATTTTTGGGTTATTTGAATTGTATTTTTTGTTGTATAAAACAGTTTAATATACTTGTTTAATTAGTTACGTGGATTTGTATATTTTATGTGGTGGAATTGTTTACTTGATTGTATGGGTGATTCACCTTTTTAGTTCGAAATGGATTTGTATACGATTTCATGACATGTATAAATAGATATATCGAATTGTATATGTAATGTGTATCATTTGTTTATTTTTGATTAGTTGAATTGTATTATTTGTTGTATAAGTAGATTAATATATCTGTTTATTTAGTTACGTTGAATTGCATATTATGTTAGGTGGATTTGTATACTTAGTTGCATGGGTGATTTATTGATTTTAGTTCAGTTGAATTGTATTCAGTTGCTTATGGACTTGTATAAATAGATATGTAGAATTGTATATTTAATGTGTTGCATTTGTCTATTTTGGATTAGTTGAATTGTATTATTTGTTGGATAAGTAGATTAATGTATTTTATATAAATCTTAAGGTACTTATTGGCGTATACAGTGTAATTGTATATATAGTAAAACAATTCTGTATGCTTAGTTTTTTTTTTTTTTTGCATATTTAGTTGAATGTAATTTTACATGCAATACATGTTTAGGGAGAAAAAATAACATTAAAGATAAATTAACAATTACTCAACGTTACAAAAAAAAAATTCATTAAATAATAAACTGACGAATTATTTTTTTTTGCAAAAATATAAACATTGCACTAGGTCGTGGTGTCGCGGTTTGGACATGTACGACTATTATGCGTTCCGATCTCACCACATGTTCCACATCGTCTGAGTTTTGCGTTTTGAATCCGCTAATTGCTCCATAGTTTCGGTAAAATTGTACACCTAAGCCCAATGTAGCGAAATGCATTCCCACTTTCGCGAATCTTTTCTTGTTCCACCTTTGGTATCCAATATTTTGTTGATCCTGTGAGATTTCAAGCCGTTGTCCTACGTTGTTTTTTGAAATCACAAAAGTTATTAGACAATAATACAAAATGTATATATTATATATACGATTATATAACATCATTCATACACAATTTTCATTTCTCACGATATTGCCTATGTTCTCAAATATTTGTATAAAATATACATTTTTAATAAATCATGTATGCACGTTTTGATTTATAAGTATACAAACGATTAATTTATTATAACAGACAATTTCTACCATACAATGAAATAAGTATGAGTAGATTTTTACTT
Source organism: Rehmannia glutinosa (assembly GCA_016081115.2). Classification (NCBI taxonomy): domain Eukaryota; kingdom Viridiplantae; phylum Streptophyta; class Magnoliopsida; order Lamiales; family Orobanchaceae; genus Rehmannia; species Rehmannia glutinosa. Next base: position 71,590,617 of record CM071937.1, on the reverse strand, counting down.
GAACAAATTACGAGACGAAAATATACAATCATTGTATTATAAATATACAACGAATAAATTAATATATACATGTTGTAATTCCTGAATAAATTAATATATACATGTTGTAATTGCTGAATTTGGTAACAAATATATTATATGCAGATAAGGCGTAAGTATGCATATACATAATGCTATATACACAAGACTTATATTCTAAATTGGCAAATTATCTGTACTAAACATACAAACTACTAATTGAGATGCAACCTTCATACAAGTGGGTAATATGCAAACATATATTATATATACAATGTTGACACACTACATAGACAACATTTACATACTAAACATACAAAGCAACAATTATGCAGTTCTATATTTTTGCATACAAAGCAACAATTTAGACTTATATTCTAAATTGGGAAATTATCTGTACTAAACATACAAACTACTAATTGAGATGCAACCTTCATACAAGTGGGTAATATAAAAAATATAAAACTATATATACAATATTGACACACTACATAGACAACATTTACATACTAAACATACAAAGCAACAATAATAGAAGTGCATATAGTTCATTCAGTCATCAATTGTTGATTCACAGGCGTCTGAATATTATAGCTTTTTTCTCGGAGAAATTACCTGGAGGACATTCATCAGTTGCGTTGAAATCAATACTTTTTGCCATTGTATAACTCTTTCCAATCAAACGGGTGATACCTCCTTGCAAATTCTTAGATATCCGTCGCGTTTAATTTTTGTGGATGAATTGCGGGCCGATTTTGGGTGATAATGGTGATTACGAGGTTTTGATAATGGTGATGCAATGTTGGCGTGGAGAAGGAGACGTATATTTTTGATTGTATATGGTAAATTGCGTGATTTATGGGGCGTGATCAATAACGATCACGCCCCTATAATGTAGGAGGAGGTTACAATTAATAATTTTATGGATTCCAATTTTACCCTTTCTATTGTATAGTTACTTTAAAAACCTCAGTATAGATTGTAACGAATCTTGGCCATTGATTTACTATTTGGATGGTCTAGATTGATCTTATGGACTAACCCCAAGAGGGTGGTCTCACAGATCCTCTCACTATATATATATATATATAGGGATTGGTTCAAATGAGACCAACCCCTTTAGGTTAGTCCATAAAACACTTATGGACTCTTGATTTAAAATTTTAAATGGTGTAGATCATTCTAGTTATTTTAGGCTCAAAAGGGTATACTTGTACTTTATATATCATCAATTTATTAAATAGGCGGTTAATATCTTTAATTGCTATTTTTAAGGCAAATACAATCTTTCCTTTTTAGTTTGCCGATTTTTAGGAGAAAAAAATGCATCACTTTTATACCTGGTTTTGTTTTATCATATATTTAGTTAAGTGGAATTATATATTTAGTTCAGTGGACTTGTTTACTTAGTCATGTTTTATTGTATATTTAGTTCAAATGGATTTGTATACTTGGTTTGGTGGAATCGTATTCTTAGTTATATAAGTAGTTTAGTAAGTAGTTTAGTGAATTTGTATACTTAGTTCTGTGAATTTGTATACTTAGTTCAATGGAATTGTATACTTAGTTATATAAGTAATTAAGTGGAATAGTGTATTTAGTTCAGTATAATTGTATACTTAGTTAAATGTTTATGTATACTTAGTAATATTTTAATGTATAGTTAGTTCAATGTAATTGTATACTTAGTTAAATGTTTCGTATACTTAGTAATGTTTTAATGTACGAGTAGTTTTAGTGTAATTGTATACATAGTTAATTATTTATGTATACTTAGTAATGTTTTAATGTATAGTTAGTTTAGTGGAATTGTATACTTTTCGTAAATTATTACATGATTCTCAACATTGCCATATTTGAAGAAGGAGAGAAAGGAAAGATGAATCGCGTGAAAATGGAGACGTGATCAATAACGATCACATCCCTAATTTGTAGGAGGCGGTGACCATATTTAGTTTCTTGGATTCCTATTTTACCCCTTCTAATGTATACTTTCATATGAATTGTTTTATATATTTGTTCATATCTTGGCCATTGATTTTTTTTTTGATGGTGAAGATCTGGTCCTATGGTCTTAACATAGGAGGGTGGTCTCACATGATCATCTCCCTATATATATGTATTGGATCAAATATGGCAGGGGTCATTACGGAAGACAATGTGGATTGATCTCGAGCCATTTATTTATCAAATACTAAGGCTGATTTTTTTTTTTATTTTTGCGCCCCTTTTTATTATTTTTTCCCTGACAAGGGTAATTCAGTCATTTTAAAAAGAATGAGATTTTCGTTTTTTTGGTAACTGTTCACAGAGGCCTTTATATTGGGGATTGGTCATTGATCTCATTCCCGCTTTCATTTCTTATTTCCATTTCAAAAGTTTTCTTGATTTTTTCTAAACGTCTGCTTTCTTGGTTGAAGAATTCTTACCTTTTCTCTACAACTTGATTTTTTGTTCGAATCGGTTTTGCCCCAGGCTTCTCAATTGTGTTCGTGCAAGAGGATTTATATACAAATTTATTTAATCACATTATATTCCTAATGGGCACAAGTTACAAATTAAAACTAACTATTTATCGTTATTATTTAGTTATGCATCAAACATAACTAACTATGTATCAAAATTACAAATGTAATATGTCACTATTCCTAATGGCACAAGTTATAAATTAAAATTAAATATGCGTCAAATATACACTAACTATCATCAAAATTACAAATGTCACTATTGCTAATGGGCACAAGTTAGAAATTAAACTAAATATGCATCATTATTAATCAATTATGCATCAAATATACACTAACTATGCATCAAAATTACAAATGTAATATGTCACTATTTCTAGTGGGCTCAAATTACAAATTAAACTAAATATGCATCGTTATTATTCAATTATGCATCAAATATACACTAACTATGCATCAAAATTACAAATGTAATATTCCACTATTCCTAATGGGCACAAGTTACAAATTAAACTAAATATGCATCGTTATTATTCAGTTATGCATCAAATATACACTAACTATGCATCAAAATTACAAATGTAATCTATCACTATTCCCAATGGGCACAAGTTCCAAATTAAACTAAATACACATCGTTATTATTGAATTATGCATCAAATATATATACACTAACTATGCATTATATCATTTTATAATCCATGAACATATGCAACTTTCTTCCATCGCGTCCCTATGAACTTTAATGTGAATTTGTGTTCTATCTCTTGACTTGTTTAGTGTTCATAATTGTAATTTTTCTTTCTCTCGCAACTTCTTCTGTCTCATGCGTTCAATTATATGTAGGAGAGAGTGATGAATTTTTTTAAAGGCAATTTCATGGGATTCTTATTTATGGAACATGATTGATATGCTTTTGATTAAAAGCATTTTTAGCCAGCGGTTTTAATGGAACATTTGTTACACCATATTGTTGTTTTTACTTTATTACTCTTTTTGTGTTTAAATTAATTATTTAATGGATTAATTTTAGTTGTAATCAGTATCAATTGATTATTTGTTGTTAATGGTTATAATTAGTCCTTACGGTCTCACGGCAAGGGGCTATCTTACGAGATTATATCCCTATATATATATATATATATATATATATATATATATTTATCGACCTCAATTTAATTAAGGGCAAATTACAAAAACCACCATTATGCTTTAGTCTAATTACAGAAAAACTAAATTATCTTTCAAAATTATAAATACCCCAAAAATATTACAAACACCCTATTGAGATTTGGATTTGCTTAACTAACACCCATGAGGTGGCAATTAGTAAACTAGAATTAATTATCCTAGTGTATTTGTAATTTTGAAATATAAATAGATTCTTTTATAAACACACTATACCTCAAGTGTTTTTTTTATAAGTCACTCTTTAATTAATTAAGATTGTTGCAAACAAATAATAAAAGTGGCTTCCAAAAACACACTACACCAAGATTACAACTTTATTAAGCTTAAAACAGAATCCCAAAACCAGAACCAAGAATCAATCACCAACAAGCTTCCACTACTAAATTTACAATTTACACTCTGCAGAATAACACTAGTAAAGCGGAGGGCGGAAAATGAAAAACCGAACAGAGGGCAAAAATTATCTTGAAATTGGCAAGCCAACCATTAACCGTAAATTTTACAAAAACAACTGCAAATAGACTTGTGATCATAAATTTGCAATCTTGGTAAATAAAAAAACACACACATTTACATTTTACACACATATAATACGAAAATGAGAAGAAATTAAGATGACAATTGACAAGGGATATATATAGCAAGAAAAACCTGAGTATAAATGTGATCAGATTCAGGGGAAGTGCCCTGAGCCGGCAAGCCGAGAGCCGCGCCTAAATCTGCCACAGCTGGTTGCAGCTCTTTCACTGATAGTTTTCCATCACTGTCGGCGTCGAGTTCTTCAAATTTATGATCCACAAAATTGCTAAAAACGTCATCGTTCTCAACCAACTCCGTTATATCTGAACCGTCCATCACCTCACCACTAATATTACTGCTTTTCATTGTACCGCTACTGTTCTTGTGCATGGCCAGATATTATTATAAACCCCGAAAAGCCCAGCTTTTTTTCTTTAATTAATGCAAATATTGAAAAGGGTTTCGGGTTTTTAAGGTCTATTCAATGACATAAACAATATTGGTTTTATTTTAGCAGAATATTGATTATTTTTTAATTGAATGTTTCACAATTTTTTAAATGAAATGAGACATTCCAATTTGATAGGATAATTTTTTGGAACGTAATAAATAAAACCGAGTTATTTGTATATAAGTTATCCTTTTTAATAAATAAATATTGAGTTATTTGTATATAGATTATCCTTTTAAATAAAAAATAACAATTTATATATTATTAAAAACTATATAGAATAAATGAATAATGCCAATCAAACCAATTTCCAAAGTACGGAAGAAGAAGTTTGACTTTGGGCCCCTAATAGTTGTGGTAAGGACACGTGGGCCGGTTAAGTATGTAGAGCCAATAATAAATTTCTCAGCCCATATAGTTTTGCTATGGTCGGCCCGTATTATTCCACTGCGCATGTCATGTGATTATCAGTTTGACCCAGAAAAGGTTGAATTGAAAACTGGACTTATCCCGTACTTTTAGGGCTTTTTGACACAATTGACCTATTTTTTCGGACAGAATCAGTCTTTTATCCTTTTCGTTACTTTATAGCCCAAATTTATACTTTCGCCCATTTTTTTACACCATGCTACCACCAAAATTTCCAGATTTTTTTATCTGTTGTTTCAAGATTGTTTTGAAGATATTTCAAACATCTTCTTTCAATAAAATTTTAGAAAAAGAATAAATTTTGCCCCGTTAAATAATCTATTTTATACTCAAGTATTATGAAAAATCAAGAAATATACACATAAAGCAACACATATTAAAACCAAACGAATTAAAAATATTATAGAAACAACATGAATAAAAAACGCAATTCAATTTTTGATATAATGCATGAAAACATAAAAACATGGAAACAATATAGAAACAAACCAAAATAATATAAAAACATCATATGAGGAAAACGAGTTAAAAATAGGTAAAAATGTATTTAAACATCGAAAACTACATGGAAATAACAAAAACATCGGAACAACATTAAAAACGGTATAGAAACAACGTAAAAAATATTAAAAAACACCATATGAATAAAAAGTGCTTAAAAATAGGTAAACATTGTATTTACACATTGAACACTACATGGAAACAACAAAAAATTATTAGAACAACATTAAAAATATTATAAACAACAACAAACAATAGAAACAATGTACAAATAATACATGAACCAAAAAAAGCATAAAAATATGTAAAAAGTTGTTTTGAAACATCGAAACAACAAATAAACAACATAGAAACAACAAAGAAACAAATTTAAACAACATCGAAACAATATATAACATATAAAGCAATACAAGAACAAAAAAACGAAAACAAAAAGTAAAAATAATCAAAAAATATGCGGGAGCGTAAAAAAAGAAAAAGAAGGTACAAAAGAAAAAAACATGTATAAAAGTAATATGAGCGTATTTTTGTGGTATGTTTTACCAAAAAGAGTGTATTTTATGTAATTTCCCGCATTTTTATTCATTTCCAAGTAATCCGTGATCTTCCAAAGATTACTCTGAGTATTTGCAATCACTAGAAAATAATGCTACTCGACTTTTGGTGAAAATAAAAATTTAGTTTTTAGTATTTGAAAATATCAACTTGTGCTTGTTTATTTAATTAAAATTTAAAAGCAAAGAGATATGTGCTTTAGATTTCTGATTCTACTTTTGATTTGATTTATACAAATAAATAAATACTTTTACAGTATTTTCCGAGACACTCTCAACTTCTAATTCTATTTGCAAACACTATCAACTTATGATTATCAACTATTTTTAATTCTGCTACAATAAATCATTTTTTCTTAAATAATAACATATGTTTCAATACATTTGAAATTTTAAAACTACGCAATGAAATAAGACTATGTATCATTTAGACAAAAAACAAAATTTGCGGTTCGAAATTGCAAAAAGGCATGACATAAAATAATAATAATCAAGTAATAAATCTTTTATGAAATCAACTCTTTGGATTGGATGAAGACCTTAGTGCTGACTGAGAAGAAGCGTATTGCAAAACTTCAAAAATGTGTAGTGCCCATAACTGAGAGCCTTTTGCCAAAGCAAAGTCGTGATCATGGCTATATTTTTCTTCACATTCACCAAATATAAATCAAGTTCCTTCTCGTGCTTCACCAGATATGGCCGCAGGAATGACCTATAGATATACATACTCCCCTAACCACAAAACAATACAAATTATAAGATATTTAATACTTTAATAGAAAATAGTGCCGTCTCAATTACATCATTTCAAATCGTTATTGAATTTTAATCTTTTTTTGTTAATTTTTTATTTTTATATTATATATATGATTAATTCCAAATATACTATATATTGTGAAAAGTGTTTTTATACATTTGATACGCATGCATATGGGCTTAATTGCAAAATTTTCCAGTAAGAATAGGGGCTAGTAATTTTGGTCATATATGAAGTTGTTTCTTTGCAATTTGACCCCATTAGTTCTAATTGTTTGCAATTCTAGTCCTACAAGTTTTGATTTTGTTTGATTTTGGTTCAAATTAGGTGTTTCAATATCTCAGTTGTTACCAAAATACATTATGACCGTTACGGACTGAAATTGCTATTTTGGCTAAATGGTAAAATCGTCAAGGATGAAAACTGTCACATCAAGAAGTTATAGGAGTAAGATTATCAACCCCTAAGAATTACAGGACTAAAATTGCAATTAAAGCCCATGTGCATGTATTACATAAAATACAATATGAAATCTAGAAGTATAAATATACCCTTGTTTTGGGGTGCCAAAGATACAAGACAAATGCAACCTTGATTTCATCATATAGAGGTAACCTTGATGAAAAGAAACCATGGTTAGTTGAACTCGCGAACCATGAAAAGTGAAGTAGGAAAAAAAAAACCAAGATTTATTTTATTACCAGGACATGATGTTGTCCCCAACTCTCTCGCACGTTGTAAGCAGTGCAACTAAAATCCTATAAGAATCAGAACAAATTAAATTATCAACAACAATAAGATTGTGATCAACTTATTTGTTAGGAAATTAATAGGATTTATAATTTGGAACTAAAATTACAATTATAAATGTATTAAAAGGCTTTTTCATACCAGTACTGGCACCAGAATTTGAGTTGATCCATCTCTAAATCTTGCCTTTCAACAAACTTATAGCATTCATACGCTGGATAAACATATCCAAACACCATCCTATAATTAAAAAATAAAATAAAAATGAAAAATGAAATTCTGCAATTGTTTGGTGTACTGAGTTATAAAAATTCAGCAAGACCTAAAAAAAAAAAAAAAAGGAAAATTGAAAAAAATTGAAAACTGTTTGCAAAACATACAATAATGGTCTTGCTAGAAAAGATCCCATCATTTTGATGTCCAAACCCTGCAAGCTTGCCGTAAAATAACCTGGTAACCCGCAAAACAAAACAAAGAAAAAACAAACAAAAACCAAAAAAAGTTAAAAAGGGAGAGTAAAATTACTCAAAAAGAAGGAAAAAGAAAGAAAAATTGTACAACCTCGTAAGAGAAATATTTAGGTAATTAGTTGCAGAAATCATGAATTAATTAAGTATACGGCTGCATAGAGAGAGTGAAGGAGTTTTTTTTTTTTTTTTTTATTTTGTATTCGAAATGGTAGAAACAGTTTTGTAGGTGCATTTGGCTCGACAGACGAAACAACGCGATTATTTGAATTGGTTTTACGGGCGGTTATCTACATTTCAACAAATGACGCATATCTCCATCGTGCAATTAAATTTACTTTGTTCATTTTTCTTTTATTTTTATTTTTCTTTAAAGCTCTTCTTTTCCACAATTATATATTTCAAATTAACTATCTCTGCAAAACAATTCAAGAAATTACAATGTCATCCTTTTACTATAGATCTGTTGGGGTAAAATCGTAATTATATATTTTTTATTTAATTACGCTATTATTTAATTACGCCATTATTTAATTATTCACGACGAATACCACTAGCTTGTAGCTCATGTGGTACGCTCACCCTTTATAAGAGTATTGACCGGGGTTCGAACCGATCTTTCGATTTATTTGAAATTTATTCCCTCCCCTCCAACAAGTACTCCCAACTTATTTAAAAATTATTCACCGATGAATATCATCATTGGGTCCAAATCACACAATTGGCACATGAGGCACAAACTATTATTGAAGCGGCCCGTGAGGCGTAATTCGCTATATCCGACCCCCGCGGTTCATACCGGCTCACACAACCCACTTTATCATATAAGACCCAGGCGACCCATCAACCAAGGTGTACAAAGGTCCTTCCATACCAATTGTAATTATTTTGGATTCTTCTTAGTTAATTGCTTTCAATTGTTATTTCCATTGGTCCGAATTTCTCCTACACATTCTATCTTGAGCGTGAGAGCCTTCCCCGGGCAACCTTAGAGCACGTCTTGGTGACGCATGGAAGTTCCCATTCTAAGAAATTACCACTCCGGAGAAGAAGTTGAACAATTATTCGAATAGCTAACTTGGAGTGATATGTGGATTTTAGCGAAGATCAAGATTAATTCAATAGAATTTTCTCTACATGATAAGAAATAAGTGAATTCTATCCAACTTATTCGTCCCTCTGAAACCCCACCCCCTCCCAAAAAAAAAAAATTAGGACTTCTAATTTAAGTCATTATAATTTGTTGCCCCAATTATTAAATAATACCAGGTATTTCGCACAACGGAAAATAAAAAAATAATGATATTAATGTGGTTCGGATTAACCAATCCCACTCCACGAGGCCACGCCCGAAAAAAATAATTCCACTAATAATAAAGGTTACAGAGTACAATAATTGGACTTAAACAATTTAAAGACTCCTCTTTGAATCGTCGCCGTTCTTGAACTCCCTTTATGTTCGCCAAATTATTCTTCCAATAATCCGCTTCAATGAAATCCCTTCACCGTTGGACGCCTCCAAATCACGGATCGTCTTCGTCCCAAAGACTCACATTCTTCCTCCCGAAGAATGTATACGTGTACGAGAAACACGAAGATGATCTATAAACTCATAAAATAAATCTCCTAAAGCTCCTAAATATGATCACTGAATATTTTCTCATTTAAAGCGTAAACGAGACTATAAACGATCCGTGATTATTTAAATATGACTGCTGAATATCTTCTCTTAAAGCACTCCAAAGCTCCAGTATATATATAAGACTATAAACGACCTAATCTATACAAATTTCTATACCAATTAGAACTCCTAAACTAAATAGGATTCTTCCTTTTTCTTTAATATTTCGAATTCAACATCCCAGCTGCATGTTGAGACTAGGAGTCTGTCAAGTTTAAACTTCTATTCAATTTAGAGTTGTAAATCCAAGAATATCTCCAACTCCTGATTAAAACCTGCACATCACAAACAAACCAATAAAAGAATATGTATGACAAATAATGCCAACATTGAAAACGTGGACTTAAAACATTATGTCCACAAATTAATTTGGTCTTTAACATTCTCCCCCTTTGGCATTTTTGTCAAAACTACATCTGAATTGAGATCAACAAAACATTTATCACATGAAACATCATTGGCTATTATCCAAATGAATATATCAGACAACACTCAAACCATTAGCATTAGTTTAACATAATTAAATATACCAAATGTCAACCTGTACTACAAAGTAGCAACAATATCATTCAACAGTATCATTCAACAGGTTTGGTTTTAATTTTTTTACATGCCAAAATATGAGTCAGTGAATTAGCAGTACTCCCCTTAATATGAAGTAGACAGGCTCCCCCTCAAACAAATATTATCATTCTCTAAAAAAAAAAAAAAAAAAAAAAAACCGCATAGCTCCCCTCAATCAAATAATCACACTTACTCCTCCTTTTTGGCAAAAATGGCTAAAAGTACATAAGATTTCCTTAAATTTATTTTATCAACTCAAGGGGTTCACCAACCACTTACACAAGATTTCGCAAAATTAGAGACATAGAGTCTCCTCTCGAACGTCACCGACCTTCATATTTTCCAAGGCAAGAGAGAGAGAAGAAAAAAATAATAAAGAAAAAAATTATGCCTAATGCATGAATGCAAATCACATACAAGATGTGCACACAAAAATAAACATGTCAATTTTTATTAGATGGATTTTAAAGAAATCAAATAACTGACCAACAATCCAAAATTTCCTAATAAATCTTACAAGCCAAAGTCTCCGAAATCTATCAATTCTCTTGTTTCTTTTCCTTTTTTTTTGTTTTTTTTTTTTTTGCTAGGACGTTCGAGGCATTCTTCCACTAGGTTTAAATTTTGAATTTCCTTTCAAAAACTCCTAGGGTAGTTTTACATACTCATATTTGTCTTTGCCGTTTTATGTAAAAGACAAACATGAGGCTCATGAATGCTCCTAGTTACTAAGTTGCAACAATAGAAGAGTATAACCTCGATTGATCCCTTTTTTATACTCATTTTTGTACAAATTGTTTCACATAAGAGACAAACATGGGGCTCATGAATGCTCCTAGTTACTAAGCAACAACAACTAGAGGAGTATAACCTCAATTGATCCCCTTTTTTTTTTTTTTTTGAATATACATGAAGCAATATTGAAATCATCAAGATTCTAAGGCTAGAGCGTTCAATTAAGTCATTTCGGATAGAGGTCAAGAAAAAGATTTCAAGGAAATCCAAATTAATATATTACCATTATGCGGATGTCTAATGCAATCCTAAATGATGCGTAAAAATAAAATAGAACCTATCAACTACAAGAATGCAAAACAACACGTATCACATAATACAAATATCCAACAACTTTCTTAAAAATAAATCTTTCTCGCCTCTAAAGCCTCGCTTAATATGTCATCATTTTGTTCTCAAATGAAACATGCTCAATTAATCTGTTCCACTCTCAACAAATTCTCTAATAAAGTCGTAGGTCCCAAGGGGTATGAGTAAGGTTTAGAAGGGGGTTGAATAAACCTTACCAACTTTTCGATTGTAGTCCTTTTAAAATAATACAGTTAATTTCACAAATATGTCCTTGAGGGACAATTAAGTTAGTTAACCAAATAGAGTTAGCCACTCAACCGACTCGATTGAGCCGTTGATAGAATAACTCACCGCTTAGTCTAATACTTAACTTGGGCCGTGATGAGATTTTCAATGAATACTTAACACCCTTGAATTTGGTTTAAGTTTGTTTTAACACTTGGTTTTAGCACTTTGTTAATTATCGGTTGATAGCAAATTATCAAAAATATAAAATGATATGCGAGAAATAAAAATGTTGAAATGTAAGTGACACAATAATTTTTATAGAGGTTCAAGATGGGGTAATTCTTCTACTCCTCTCTTCTCCAACTCCTGGAGGAATCCACTAAGTATTGATCGAGTACAAAGTGGTTAATGTCCGGATACAAGTCTTGATCACACAAAATGACTTGCTCATTTGGGACTCATCGAGATGCCTTGATCACTCACCGGCTTCTCGTCCGACTCAACTTCTTCACAGGGTGGCTTTGCTTGCTACTTCAGCTAACTTTCTCAAGCTTCTTGGATTTGATCACGAAGCCCTCCAATAACTTGAGATTTGTTCGACCTTGAACCTTCCTACAATCCTCCTTGGAAAGTAGACCCTTTTGATTCTTCAAAAGTTTCCTCTTCAAAAGTTTGAAGTTGCCTTTCCTTCACAAACTTAGTGTTGGATCGATTTCCTTCGAGTTTTAGGCTTGAGGATTTGCTTGAATAGCTTGAGAATATATAGTCAAGTTCTGCTTTAAATAACTCGCTTGATTGTTCGTTGTTTAGGTAAGCAAGGTAACCTTTTCTTAAAGTGATTCCTCGGCCTTTTATAGTGCACTTTCAAAAATCAGCCCGTTGAAGTGATAGGCTGATTTTCAAAATGTCACTTGTGTTCGTTGGCTTGTCTTTTTGCGATCCTTGATGTCTACATTTCCTCGTATTAAATGAACGCTCAACTTTTCAGAATCGACACGAGGTGCGATCTTCATATTGGTTTATTCCTTTTGCACTCTTCTCGGGACTCAACACTTTAAGACATGGTAGCATGGAAGTATTATTTATTTAACTAACTTCCTTGACTTACGTACAACGGACTCTTTTCACGTCTTGACTTGATCGATCCTTAATTCCCAGGTGACTTGAGTTAGCTTCCAAATCGATGGATGACTCATCCGTCACTTCAACTTTGAGACTTGGCTTCTTGAGTTAACTTGACCGACTCTTCATACGATTGTGTCCCCGTGATACTCCTTCACCAAGTCCTCGACATCTCTTCCTTGCCACACTCACCGCTTTCTCACCGAGTCTTCATCCTAGTCTTGATTGACTTCTTGTATATCCAGGCATAGGTGACTTGACTCACCTCATACAACCCTATCTATCACAATATGAATTACAAGGAAAATGGGGTGCCAACTTTCTAGTCTAAGTTTTACAAGGCATTCATCAAAATCTAACAATAAATTTCCCAACAATTTCCCCCTTTTTGATGATGCCAAAACTTAAATACATACAACTAATATGCAAATGGTAAAGATACATACATCGGTCAAAAACATAGAATGTATGCGTAGAATCAATAATTTTATTGATCATAACATTCTTGTTCTTTACACAAATTGTTTACAATGTGTATCGTGAGCAAACATAGTATTCTATATCTACACAAAAATATAGAAATTACAAATTTCTTATTCAACAACGTCATGAGAAGACTTACATACATATGCATTTACAATAGTAAAATACATGAAGGAGTGGACAACAACACTTCATCGCCTTCACGCCTCCTTCTTCTTTCTTCTTCTTCTTCTTTGTCGCCCTCCTCTCGCTCTCTTTCTCTTCTTTTTCATCTTCAAATGCTTTCTTTCTTCTCGTATGCTCTCTTTGCAGCATCATATCTTCGCTTTCTTTCTTGCCTTTCTTCCCACAAATTGATCTTGTCTTTATTTTCTTCTTCGATCTTTTTCACATATTCAACATTCTTCCTAGCCACTTCCCGATTGGCTACTTCATCATACCCACCAAGATCATTCCCTTCTTGCCTGGATCTACATATTCAATGTTTTTAGGTAGAGGTCTAGATATAAAACCTCCGCCTCCACCACTCATTCCTCTTCCTCCGGGCGTGTATTGTCTTCGAGTCTTCTTCTTACCAAAGAGAGTGATCGCTAGTAGTTTGTCGCTTGTTAGCTTCTTCGCACAGCTTGATCCTTTCTCCCAAGTCCTAGGCTTGGGCTATGGACATATCCTTGAAGTATCCCCGGACTCGAGTGTTTTAAACTCTTCAACGAATCTTGGCTCGTTCGTCATCCGGAATGGCATCGGTGTCTTTTCTCACGGAATGCCTCCAAATTGTTTTAACATCTCTTCAACACGGGCATCCGTTCTTTTGTCGAAATCCTCCATCTCTGCTTCCGCAATCTTCTTCTTATGAGACATGGGCACATCGAGTGATAGAGCGGCAGAGTTACGGGAAGTTTGCGATGATGTCGGTTGTTACATGACCTTGCCGAGGGGTTTCATAAGCATTAAGGTCATATCTTTTGACCTTTCCCCCTCAAATGCTTTTCCCTTCTCCTTCCTATTCTCAACAACTATATCTTTCTTCAACACGGAATCGTTTCTTTTTCTTCTCACCAACCGTCCCCTTAAGCATCTTTTGGTATTCCTCTTCCCCCTTTTGGCATCATCAAAGGAGAGAGGAACCTCTGGGAACATACCAAAGAAGCATGAAGTCAAGTCCGTGATAGCCGAATTTTGCTTGAGTCTCATGCGGAGTATGTTGTTCGAAACTCGAGCGGGTGGCTGGCTTTGGACTCGCCACCGGTTTCATTTAAGCCATAAGAAGGCTGAACTTGGCATTCATATTCTCTTCTACGCGCGAAGTTCTTTGCGATGAAATTCACGCAAAGAATTCCATCTCGGTTGTATGGGAGGCATGCAATCTCTCCATATAGGTCTCCGCATCCTCGCCTTCATGTCGATTATCGGCCTCCATACCAACATTCTATTGTATAGTACCTTGAATAGCGAACCCGCCGAGACGCATGGCACTCTGTGTTGAGACCATTCCTTATCCCCGACCACCACTCCTCTCAAGTCTCATTGTGAGAGTGACATCTCTCTCGCCGGGCGCATGTCGAGAGAGGCTTGGTGCCGTTCAATCTTCTCAATCTCTTCACAATTTTTCTTGAAGATTTCACGCATCTCACTGTCGACTTGAGTCACCGCCGCCACTCTGATCGAAATTGAAATCAACTGGCACAATCGAATCGGTAGGGATTATAGGGTCTTCTTGGATGGTGTAGAGCCTCTGTTATTTTGCGCTTTCTTCTTCAAGCACGGGTAGTTCTTGAGAGAAAGAAATCACTTCTTCATAGGCATCGTCTCGCACTTGAGATATTGTGCGCGAGGTGGTCTCTGCTGCAGCTCTAGAAGCTCGCGTGATTGGATCGTTATTCAGATGGGGCCTTTGATGGTGTTGACCCAATGGCCGAGCCTCAATCACATATAATGCTTCTTCGGTCTCTCACCGGTTTATCCATTTGAGTTGATCGCTCTCGGCCCGTGTCGAGCATCATCGGAAGATGATGAGACTTGATGGTTTGGCTCATCATCAAAATTGAAGGTTTGTTGAGCGACGCCCGAATTCCGACTTACTCGTGACTGGTGGAACATCCTCACCAATCCTCTTTAGCGCGGTTAATTGGCTTCATCCTGCGGATCCCGAAATATTGTATCGGGATCATCCTAGGAGTCATGAAGAGCGCCGATTTCCTCATCGAATCAACAATTATGTTCGAGGAATGCTCTTATCTCCTTGATTTTTACCTAGGAAGTCTCAACCTCCTTAGGCATTCAAGACCTCTTGCGCCTCGACGCAGCTGGGGCCTTGTACAATCCCTTCGACAGTGCAAATGTCTTGGGGTCTTCGAGTGGCATCCACATGAGTCTCAACTCCGTGGATTGCACTTTCGGTGCCCTGTGATCGTTAACTCCCGGGCGAGATCCATCTTCGCGCTCGATCGCATCAACAAATCCTCGGCTGCACCGCAGCCGTTGGCACTTCGGCTAAGACAGACTCAACTCGTCCGAAGCCACAAGGACAACTTCTGTCGTTGTTCTTTTTCCTTTTCCTTCTCCACTTCGCCTCATTTCTCGCATGGTGGAGTCATCTGCAGATCCTCCGACCTAGATGCGGTGGAGTGAGTTTCCCCCGGTGGCGTAACAAGCGAGTGACTTAGGGTGGGGTCACTCTTCTCCCAGACTCCGGCTTTGTCAAATGAGTGTTCGACCATGGGGGCAAGTGGTAAGACACCTTCAACAGGTGGCTCAACTTGGGTGCCCAAATTCCCGGTCATAGCCAATTCCTTAGATCCGTCCTCCGAGTGAATCGGGAAGTGGTTGCAGCAATAATCGCTGTTGCTGTCCTGTACCACTCCCAACAGATCGATTTCAGTGAGATTTGGAAGACTCTCCCCGGTCCTTCCATCACCAAGTTTCTCATGCATCAATGTGGATTCCCGCATGGCTTGCTTTGCATGTCCAACTTTTCTTGTCAGAAATAGGGTCCATGTCATCATCACTTTCTCGAGAGCATGTCAATGTGAGGATGAGTGTGATCGCTTGTTCCAGTGGGAGGATAGATGTTGGCTTTCTCACGAGCCTCTGCTTCCTCACCGCTTTGCTCTAGCTTTCTCGTTTTCTTCCGAATATGCAACATATTAATACGCTTATCCTCATCCTGGCTTGCAAAGATCAGATCAACTTCAAGAAACCCGAAAAGTTCATATTCCTCATCAATAAACTTTGTGTGTTCAAATCGCACCCTAGAGTGACTCGGCTTCCACTTCCTCCACTCTCATGCAGACGGTTCAATGTCCTGGGTACAAGGGAGAATACATAAATATCTCATCATCATCATTCTCCTCTTGTTGGCCTTCTTTCTCGTGGAATAAAAGGTAGCAAATTCTGCCGCTCTTCACCTTCATAGCATTGGGGGCGGTGGAGACACATCTGTCAAGAGGGGATTATCTTGTCTTTCGCCGCTTTCTTGTTCCTCGCTTGTTCTGTCCCACACTGGGTCTTCAATTTGCCTCTGCTGATCGGCCTCATCGAGTTGGATGTTTCATCAATAATTTCGAGGCCGCACTTCTTCAGCATCCTCAGAGATTTTTTCCAAAAGTGGCGATCAATGTCTTCTCAAGCTCCGAGAGCTTGGAAATTCTTTTTCTTCTTCTTTTGTCCTTATCGAGGGAAGTTTTGGTTCGGATACTTCTTCCTCCACATTCTTGGCGGCGGGGGTGCATCTTTCTTTGTCCGAGGAGATGCCTTTCTTGGCTTGGCAATCCTCTTCTTTTGATGGTCGGAGAAGGTATTTGGGGCTCCTTCTCCCTCGGCTACATGGCAGAGACACGGCCGCAAGGGCGCTTTTCTTCTTGGGAGGGGAAATAACTGTTTCTTTAGGATCACCGATTCCCCTTCGCCGTATCCGCCCTCTTGGCATAGGCTTTCTTCGAGCTCCTGAAAGGTTTGCCTGGAACATCTTCTTGTTCACATGTAACGACTTTCCATGTCGAGTGGAACACTCACCTCCATCAAATGGCCGATTACAAGGCCATAGCGAGAGATCCTCCAAATGACCCATCATCCTTGAAGGACTTATTTGCAACATTCTCGGCGTAGTCTGCTGTAGAAGAATTCTCCCCGATTGATCTTATTCTCCTCCATGATCGCAGCCGTGACGATCGGCTTGGTTTTGTACAAATGATTGAAGCTTTCAAACTTCATGTCTACACATTTTGCAACGATATCCATAAGCTTATGGTAATCATCCTTCAATGAGCCTTCTTCTCACCGTGTAGAAAACTTTGCAAAGACACTCGGGTTTGGCCACTTCCTTCCATACAAATGACCAAATCAACGTGAGCTTCATATATCTCCGACATGCCCTCCGACGGCAACAAGCGGTGCTCCGCAAGGTCCTTTGCGGTGATTAGAATGTCCTTGCGGTGGACGGAGGATTTAACCCTTCATCCCGCACTTCGGGCGTTTACGTGAGAACTCGGGCGACCTCCTCTACGTACGTCATATGATATTCTAATGTGAGAAAGGGTTTCAAATGATTTCTCAATCTTATCACCTATCTTCTTCACAAGGGTTTCATCGAAATCCTATTTAATCATCCCTTCGAAATCCACGGTTGATCCGGTGTGGATTTGCTTTGCAAGTTTAGCGAACATGTGATGGTGCCATTTCAGTGATTTTTACCGAATGAAACTTGACGAACTTGCTTTGAAGATCGGTAGGGTTTTGAGAGAAAAGATACTTGCTTTCTTTTCTTTGGAAAGATGAATGAGTTTAAGTGAGAGAAAAAAAATCTGAACAAAAGAGTATATAAGGGTTATGAAAGGACGTGTTTTTGGTTTTTGAATTTTGATCAAGATCAACGGCTCGTTTTAGCACGTCTAATTTGCATTTAATTGCTCGCATTTAATGCGACAAAGATTTATATCCAATCATATGCTTGTTGTGCGACTTTTGATTGTACCGTCATAATTACACGACATCATCCTTAAAAACATTCCCGCTTATTAAAAACGACTACGTTTTTGTCACTTAGCTCATAAATGACTCAAATTTACTCCTTAAATGACTCAACTCTTCTTTTCTCTTTTTCGTATAGTGACTTAGTTGTCAGGCTAACTCGATACATCCGACTTCCCGATACGGTGATTCACTTGGGTGATTCATGAGATTTGTTCTATTTTCATCTTCTCACATTCCATCTCTTCTCATGGAGTCTTCCGAGTTTCAACTCACCAATTAACCCTAGCTCATGCTTGAGCTCTTCAAATCTTGATTCACATAAGGGTTTAGTGAATATGTCACCTAACTTGCTTATCGGTTGAGATGTATTCCAAGGTGATGTCTTTCTTTTCAACATGATCTCTTATGAAATGATATCGACATCAATGTGCTTTGTTCTTGAATGCAACACAGATTCTCGGTGATTGCAATAGCACTTGTGTCATTACACATAATTGGAATCTCTTTTTCTTCAATTTCATAATCTCTCACCTTTGTCATCCACAAGACTTGGGCACAACTACCCGCAGCTATGTACTCTGCTTCACCGTGGATGTGGCTATTGAGTTTTGCTTCTTGCTAAACCAGAAATCAATCTGTTTCCAAGCATTTGACATGTACCTGAAGTACTCTTCCCATCAACTCTACATCCAAAGACATAGTCGAGTCCGAATAACCAATAAGCTTGAATCCACCTTCCTTTGGATACCATAAGCCGACTTCCCTGCATCCCTTCATATATTTTAGGATTCTCTTAGTCTGCATCATATGGCTTTCTTTTGGTGTAATTGAAATCTTGCACATACACCTCTTTGCAAAGGTGATGTCCGCCTTTGTTTAAATAGAGCAATGATCCAATAAGTGCTCAGATATTGTTTGATCCACAGGCTTGCCATATGCATCCATGTCCATCTTGACTTATGTATTCATTGGTATTTTTACGAAGACTTCTCTTCCATACCAAATTTCTTTATTAAGTCTCTCGGTATATTTTGTTTGACTTATGAAGGTTCCATCCTTGACTATTTAACTTGAAGTCCTAGAAAGAATGTCAGCTCTCCCATCATGCTCATTTCAAATTTGCCTTACATGAGGTTTGAGAACTTATCACACAGCTCATTGTTTGTGGATCCAAAAATGATATCATCCACATATATTTGAACAAGCAGTATACTCTCTCCATCTTGAATTCAAGAGTGTTCTATCCACTTTGCCTTTGGTGAATGCATTATCTGTCAGAAATTGAGATAATGTATCATACCATGCTCTAGGTGCTTGTTTCAAACCATATAGAGCTTTCTTAAGCTTGTACACCTTATCTCCAAGAGTCTTCTACTCAAAGCCTGGAGGTTGTTCAACATAGACTTCTTCTACCAACATTCCTAATTTAAAAATGCACTTTTCACATTCATTTGATATACAATGAAGTTCTTGTGTGCGAGATAGGCAAGAAACATCCTTATTGCTTCCAATCTTGCAACATGAGCAAATGTTTCATCAAAATCTATTCTTTCTTCTTGACAATGCCCTTTGGCTACCAATCTTGCTTTGTTTCTTACCCGCGAACCTTCCTCATTCATCTTGTTTAAAAACCTATTTTGTGCCAATAACATTTTGATGGGTTGGTCTTTGCACCGCTTCCCATACTTTGTTCCTTTCAAACCGATTTAGCTCTTCCGGCATGGCTTGAATCCAATGTGTGTCATCTAATGCTTGGGCACATTTTTTGGCTCTATTTGGGAAATAAAACAAGTGAACATTGCTTCTTGTTGAGCTCGGATCTGGTTCTTACACCATCTCTTACATCTCCAATAACTAGCTCGGTGGATGGTCTCTCGGCCATCTCACATCGGGTTGAGTAAATCAGCTGGTTCACTTCGTCGTCTTGCAGGTGAGTTATCTTGAGCACTCTTTCATCATCATTTAGTGCAGATTTTCCAAATGTCTTTGAGGCGCAATTTCATCTTCATCTTGATTGATTGCTCCAAACTTGACTTCAACATAGGGACTCTTCTCGCATAGTTGGTGATTCAACTTATTAGCTAACTCTTCAATGTATTCTCCATTTACATTAGGTTCATCAAAAACCACATGGATAGACTCTTCTCGCAACCATTGTCCTCTTGTTCAACACTCTATAGGCTTTGCTTTGTTTGAGTATCCCAAAAGATACCCTCATCGACTTTAGCATCAAAAGCTTTTAGATTATCCTTGCCATTGTTGTGGATGAAGCATTTACATCCAAATATTCTAAAATATGCAACATTTGGCTTTCTCCCCCAAATTTCATAGGGAGTCTTTGTGTCTTGTCTGTTAATCATGCATCTATTTTGAGTATAGCATGCGGTGTTGATGGCTTTAGTCCAAAATCATTAGGCGGCCTTGACTAACATGGTCCTTGCGGCTTCCTTGAGAGGTCTGTTTCTTTTTCGCTTACTCCATTCTGTTTGTGGAGTCCTTTGCAAATAATTCACGAGCAATACCATTTTCAACACAATACTTTTTGAGTTATTATTCCATTGACAAACTCGGTTCCTCTATCGACCTTATCTTTATAATGGTTTGACTCTTCTCATTTTGAACTCCTCTCATCACCGAGGTAACTTCGCAAAGTTTCCTTCTTTTTGCACATGAAGATTGTCCATGTATATCTTGAATAATCATCCACCACCACTAAAGTGTATTTATTTCCACTTATGCTAGCTGCTCAATCGGACCAAATAAATCCATATGCAATAGATGCAATATCCTTGTTGAAGATGGACTTGACTTTTCTTTTAATGATGATTTGATCTACTTTCCCATCCGGCATGCATCACAAACACTTTCTTTCTTGTACACCGAGTCTGCGGTCCTTCCACAAGATGACTCCTTGCAAGCTTGTTAATTGTCTTGAAATTCGGATGACTCGGCTTTCTGTGCCCACACCAACTTGATTCGGCCAGTACTCTTTTTGCTAACAGACAAGTGCTTTGTGTGGCGGTCAACCAATCTACCACATACATGTTCTTTGTCCGATCCGCGTGCAACACTACTTCATTTGATTCGATGTCCTTGATTTGGCACACTCCCATATTAAATCCAACATTATAGCTTTTGTCACGAGTTGGGCGATGCTTATGATTGAAGTTTAGGCCTTCAACATATGCAACATCCGTGATTTCTAATCCATTTTTCTTGACGGATCAATGCCTCTTATTTCCCCTGAGCTTCATTTCCTCCAAATATGACCTTTGTGCCTCTAATCTCCTTGAGTTTTGACAGATTTTTCTTGTTTCTGTCATGTGTGCCGGAATAATGCCACTATCCATGTACCAAGTTCCTTGGCACTCACTCGCTTGAACCTACACTCAAGGAAATCGGTTTTAGGTACCCATACTTGCCTGGGTCCCGAGTGTTTGATAAATGGTTTTATCTTGATTTTGATGATTTTGTTTTTACACCAAAACAATGTTTTTAAATGTTGTCCAAATACTCCTAAATGATTTAAATTGTTTTTTACTAATTTTCCTGAGTATTTCTTCAAGTTTATTTTAGACAAAAATATTGGACAACACTTTTGATGATTTTGTGTTAATGAGTTTTTACATCAAAACGTGTTTTTAAATGTTGTCCTAATACTCCCGATCGGTCTAAAATGTTTTTACTATTTTTTGGGGTATTTCTTGAAGTTTTTTTCGATATAAAATTGGACAACACTTTTGTTTTGAGGCCAACCGGTCGCCCTATAGGGCATCCGTGCACTGAAAGTTGTGAAAAAACAGTGAATAAGCTATTTGTTTGAAAAAAGGCTGGTTGACCGGTGTGGACGATCGGTCGACCACACCGACCGATCGGCCAGTATATGGGAGCAATTTTGAAACAGAACCTCTTAGACTCGTTTTTTGGTTTTGCTCGACCGGTGGACACGACACGGTCGGCATTGGACCCCCATCGACCGGTCGCCATGTGTAAATGTGTATTCTTATTTTCAAACGTCTATTTGTGGGTAACCGGTCGCCTATGGTTTGACAAAAAAAATTCTACCCGTTGTACAACAAACAACTTTTCCCTAATTTGTGGGATTGATTTCTAACACTATATTCTTCCTTTGTCTTGCAATTTTTTACAGATTTTAATCTCCTAGGAGGAGCCTATCATGTCCAAGACATCTTCTATAAATAGATGAAGAATTGAAGCAACACGAAAAGAGAGAATACTACAACACAACAAGATACACTCAAGCAAACATATTTGTTCTCCATTGTTATTATTCTTGTTGTAATAGCCTAAGGTCTTTCACTTTCACATCTTGAGGTCTAGGCTTATTTCTTGATTACACTTGCACTCAAATTGTATCATTCATTATCGAGTTGTAATCTTGAATTTTTGGGTTATCATTCAACACAAGATATCCTTGTGAGTGTTCTTGTGGTAAGAACACACTTGGATGATCTAGGTGATAGGTGCAAGAAGATTGTGGTGATCTTCTTATTGAAGAGTGTGGTGCTCTTCAAGGTGTTGAAGAATTTGGTATTCTTCAAGGTTGAAGATTGTGGTAATCTTCACAAGGTGCCGTTGAAGGAAGATTGTGGTAATCTTCAAGGAGATTGTGGTAATCTCCAAGGTGGTGTTGAAGAAGAGTGTGGTGCTCTTCAAGGTGTTGTTGTTGTAAGTCGAATTTGTATTAATTGTGGTAATTAATAAAATTCTTTTTCTTTTTCGAAACCCATCCCGGATATACTGGGGTGGTAGAGCACGTAGTCCCTAGGTGGGGTGAAGCTCTATAAATCGACGTGTGTTGTTTACTTTCCGCACCTTTATTCTTGTCTTGGCGTATTTTCGAAAAAGAGGGCATAATCGAAAAGATGGAGATAATCTATTCACCCCCTCTAGATTATCGTAGCCGCTTGACTTACAATTGGTATCGAGCCAAACTCTTTGACAAGCTCGTTCCACATCGCGAGTAAAGACGAACGATCACCGCTACGAATGAAGTCTACCTTACCGGCGCCCTCCACCAAGCCACCACTATTTGATTCCAAAAATTTTACTCTTTGGGGAGAAAGAATGGAATGCTATCTACAAGGTTGCGGGTTAGATATTTGGAACATGATCGTCAATGGAGAATCCATTCGGATGATGAACACACTACACACCTCCAAAGGCTTCAAAGAGCTCAATGATGAAGAGAAAAAATCATCTCTTTAAATGGTAAAGCTCTAAATATTTTGTATTGTTCACTTACCACTTTGGAATTTAATCATATTGTAGGAATTCGATCGGCACATGAAGTATGGCAAAAATTAAAAGCCATCTATGAAGTATATGCAAATGAAAGGAGCAACTCAAAAGCATCTACTTCTCAAGTGGATATAAAATCAAATCCAAGGACAAACCTTTTACAACTTCCAAGCATGAAGAAGTTGAACAATGTCTTATGGGATTCAAGAAAATGAGGTAAGTTCTAAACCTTCCACTTCCTATGATAATGAATTACAAAATGAGTATGGTGATTTGCAAAATGATTATGATGAGCTTCAAAATGAATTCCAAAGCTTACTTGTTAAATACAAAAATTTGAAAAAGGAATTCAATGTTTTAAAAAATGATAAGGATAATTTATTTACTTCCTATGAATCACTTTCATGTGCTCACACCACCACCACACTTGATAAGGTTAGAAACCTTGAAAAAGAAAATAGTACTCTTGTTGAGGACATTAATTACATGAAAAAGGGTTTATCAAAATCCAACTTGAGTACCGATAAAATAACCGATATTGTTAATGTTCATAGTTGTGATAAATTGAAACAAGGACTTGATCATAAGCCTAGTGTTGTTAATTATGTGAAAAGAAATCAAGTCCCTATGCATATTGGTCATTATGCTCCAAAAATTATTACTTGCTTCTATTGTGGTAAAAAGGGTCATACGGTAAATACTTGTTGGGCTAGAAATAGTTCTAATTATTGTTGGAGACCTAAAAGTCTCAAAGCTAATCCCAAAGGACCCAAACACTTGAGGGTACCACAAAACGATGTCATATTAGGTACCCGGTGGAATAAGAAAATTCATACCACCTAGAAGACATCAAATGACCATCTCATTTGATTAAAGGAGAAGACATCACCACAATGAATTTCCAAGAAAAAGACATTATCAACAATGGGAATGACGTAATCCTTGGAAATGGAGCAATTGGAGAAACTATCATCAACAAGACGATTTTCAAAAAAGAAGATATCATCAACAATGGGAACGACACAACCCATGGAAATGGCGTAATTGGTAAATCGTATCTCCCCATTTAAATATGCATTTTATTTTGTTATTATGCATGTTATTAATTGTGCCTAATTTTTCAAAATGAGTTTTTCAAAAATTTATTTTTAAAATCAAGGTCTTCAATATATTTGTGTGTTCTTAAATTTTTTAAAAAAGAGGACCTTGCATGTTATCTTTAAAACTCCCCGTGCATTTACATAGACTAAGGTGCTTTTATTATCTCTTATGATTTTATATAGCATAAGCACATTTATGATATCTCTTATTACTTAGCCTACACTTGTATCATTATGTTTGTGCAAGACATGTTAGGAATTGTGTAGGACATATATATTTTCATCAATAGTTATTTTCTCAAGAGAGGACCATAAACTATCGAGGTACGCTCATCATTGGTATTCATCTTATAGACTCGATATATTTTTGTCATATGCCTATGTGCTTGTTTTTCAAGTTATTTCAAAGTATTTCATATAAGTGCCATTAAGAGGATTTTTCGATTTTTTTGAAAGGCATTATTCTATGAAGTCTTGCAAAGGATTATATTTTTGTTTTGATAAAACATTTGATTGTCATCTTTTTCTCAAAATTATGCATTTGATTGCACATATTCATTATTGTCAAAACTCTTGTTCAAATGCATCTTTTAAATGAGGTCTCAACTATATGCTCTCGGATTTTAAAATTTCGAAAAATGCCTTATATAGCTTTCTATCAGCCTATTTGTACTTACATGTCTTATTGAACTCTTGATGATTCATTTGATAGCATGGTATATGTTACTTGTCATTGTGTCTCTATTGTTTGATATTACTATGCTCTTGTGCAAAGATATCTTGCAAATATTTTGCAGAAATTTTTGGTATTTTGAACAAGTTTGATGACCAAAGGCGGGTTAATAGCTCAAAGGTAATGTCAAGAAGAAGGTAATGGATTTTGATGAAACATTTGCATCCATAGCATGTTTTTGAAGCTATTTGCATTTTACTTGCCTATCTTTGTTTTTAAGAAAATTTCAAGCTTTACCAAATGGATGTTAAATCCAATTTTCTAAATGGTTTTGTTCAAATAGAAGTCTATGTAAAACAACCGGGTTTGAAAAATTTTTCTAGGCCAAATGATTTTTATAAAAGGCCTTGTATGTTTAAAACAAGCACCCCGTGTACGGTTTAATAGACTTAGCTATTTTTTTTGCAAAATGATTTTATAAGAGGTAAAGTTGACACCACTCTCTTTGTTATTGAAAAAGGGCAAGATTGCTTATTAGTGCAAATTTGAGTTGATTTGGTGCTACTAATGAATGTTTGTGCAAGATGTTTTCTAAGTTGATGTTAGGTGTATTTGAGATGAGCATGATGTGGAAGCTTAATTTCTTCCTTGGACCTCAAGTTAAACAATGCCAAGAAGATGGTTATATTTCACAATCAAAGTATACATAAGTACCTTTGAAGTAGTTAAGCATTGAAGAAGGAAGAATCATCTCAACCTCTATGGCTACCAATGTAAAGATTGACAAAAGGTTGAGTAAGGCATATGGGGTGACAAACAAATTCGAGGTATGTTTATCTTTGTTTATTACTCTTTTAGACTCGACATTCTCTATGTCTTATGTCTATATGCTCGACTTCAAAACTATCCCAATGAATCTCATTAAAGTGTCGTTAAAAGAAATTTTCAAATGTTTGAAAGACACTTCTTATTACGGCTTGTATATCCAAAATTTCAAAAACGTTCATATTTTTCGGGATAACAAATTCGGTGATTAAAATATGGTTTGTCATAATCGAACTAAACATATTGAGATTCGATATTCTTTTTAAGGGACTTTCTTAAACAAAAATTTGAGATGTGTTTAGTTCCGTCTCAAAAATAATTCGCGAACATTTGTTCATTTACCGTAAGTCTTTTACCTCATTTCGAGCTTTATTATGACATAATGTATATTGAATGAGGTCTACGTTTGCATTTTGCACGTTTTTAAAACTTAGGGCGAAAAATTGGATTTTTGGTTCAAACTTGAATTTTTCAAAACAGATCAACTGAAATTTGCCCGGTGAGGCCGACCGACGCCCTCACTCCGACCGTCGCCCTCACTCGGCTGGACGCGGTCGCCCTGTGCCTTATATTGGATAAAATTGCTTCTGTTTTCCAGACTTAGCCATTTTGGCTCTTTTATTCCATTTTTCGTCCCCTTTGCAAATTTCACACACAATTCACTTCAAATGAGTTTTGTTGCATAAATTACATATTTTGGGGATTATATTGCTCGTTTATCATCATTGTTACTCATCCTCACCGATTAAATGGTAAGAATCCTACCTTTTTATCTCAATTGGGTTGAACCTCGAGAAAATGCCTCTACTTGTTATATTGATGGAATTCTTATATAATTGTGTTGTGAATGATGATTGTTGTTGGATTATATTTGTGATGATTTTGGTGATGAAAAACTTGGCTTGATTACATTTACAAGGGCTTTATATGTCTTCTTCAATTTTTGACGCCCGCCAAGTGTTCGATAAAACGTTTCAATGAAATATTCATCACCTACATGATTCTCTCGATTTCAAAAGTCTTACATATCTATAGAGATCACGTTTTGAAAATAAAATGAGTTTTCATAAGCTTCTACAAGTCGTATGATCGACTTTTCCCTCCTATTTGGTTTGTAAGCTTCAATTTTCATATAGCTCGATACATCGGTTTAGTCGCGCACTTTGATATGAATATATGATGTTTTTATCGTGCTAACATTCTTTTGATGATTCCAAAGGGGAGAAATAGGTTATAAGCTCATTAGCTCATATAAGCTAATATAAGCTCGAGAAAGAAGCTATAAGTTGTGGATTATACTTAGTCCATTTGTTGTAGTATGGACTCATATTCATGTCTAATGATGTTTTGTTGACAGGGGAGCTTATAAGCTCTTGATACTTAAGCTCAAGTTGTAAAAGCGGAGCTTTTAGCTTTTGGTTGATTGCTTCTACATTATTCTTGTTGTGCATGTTGATAGGGGGAGCTTTTGCAAAAATGTTTTTGAAAATCTATACTCCCATCCTTATGATTATGTTGCGTGGAATGTTGTCACTCACAACGGATTGTTCATTTTAACCTAGTAAAATTGTTTTGTTTTCAAAATCGACTTTGGTAAATTGTTTTGGTTTGTAATTATCAAAAAGGGGAGATTGTTTGATAAATGGTTTTATCTTGATTTTGATGATTTTGTTTTTACACCAAAACAATGTTTTTAAATGTTTTCCAAATACTCCTAAATGATTTAAATTGTTTTTTTACTAATTTTCCTGAGTATTTCTTCAAGTTTATTTTAGACAAAAATATTGGACAACACTTTTGATGATTTTGTGTTAATAAGTTTTTACATCAAAACTATGTTTCGAATGTTGTCCTAATACTCCCGATCGGTCTAAAATATTTTTACTATTTTTTGGAGAATTTCTTGAAGTTTAGTTTCGATATAAAATTGGACAACACTTTTGTTTTGAGGCCAACCGTAGCCCTATAGGGCATCCCGCACTGAAAGTTGTGAAAAAAAAATAAGCTATTTGTCAAAAACAAAGTGGTTGACCGTCAACCAAGTGGTTGACCGGTGTGTCGGCCACCTGTTTGGGATCAATTTTGAAAGCAACCTCCCGAACTCGTTTTTTGGTTTTGCTCGACGGTGGACACGGTCGACCGGTCGGACCTCTTGTCGACCGGCCGCCTGTGTAAATGTGTATTCTTATTTTCAAACGTCTATTTGTGCGCGACGGTCCGCCCTGGGTTTGACAACAAAATTCTAACAATTGTGCAAAGCAGATAACTTTTCCCTAATTTGTGGGATTGATTTCTAATAGCTATGTTCTTCATTTGTCTTGCAATTTTTTACTGATTTCAATCTCCTAGGAGGAGCCTATCATGTCCAAGACATCTTCTATAAATAGATGAAGAATTGAAGCAACACGAAAAGAGAGAATACTATAACACAACAAGATACACTCAAGCAAACATATTTGTTCTCCATTGTTATTATTCTTGTTGTAATAGCCTAAGGTCTTTCACTTTCACATCTTGAGGTCTAGGCTTTTTCTTGATTACACTTGAACTCAAATTGTATCATTCATTATCGAGTTGTAATCTTGAATTTTTGGGTTATCATTCAACACAAGATATCCTTGTGAGTGTTCTTGTGGTAAGAACACACTTGGATTGTCTAGGTGATAGGTGCAAGAAGATTGTGGTGATCTTCTTATTGAAGAGTGTGGTGCTCTTCAAGGTGTTGAAGAATTTGGTATTCTCAAGGTTGAAGATTGTGGTAATCTTCACAAGGTCTTTGCTGTGAAGGAAGATTGTGGTAATCTTCAAGGAGATTGTGGTAATCTCAAGGTGGTGTTGAAGAAGAGTGTGGTGCTCTTCAATGTGTTGTTGTAAGTTGAATTTGTATTAATCGTGGTAATTAATAAAATTCTTTTTATTTTTCGAAACCCATCCCTGATATACGGGGTGGTAGAGCGTAGTCCCTAGGTGGGGTGAAGCTCTATAAATCGACGTGTGTTGTTTATTTTCCGCACCTTTATTCTTGTCTTGGCGTATTTTAAAAAAAAAGAGGGCATAATCGAAAAGATGGCATAATCTATTAACCCCCTCCATTATCGTAGCCGCTGGACTTACACTTGAGGGTTAGTGTTGTAAGATGATCCAACCCACCTATAGCCAAATGATCTCGACTTTATGAGGTTGCCATCTATCGGTGCCATAATCATAACTCACTTTGGCAAATTGCTTGGGGCTTTAGGTTCATACAATTGTCTCTTTTGTCTCGTATGCCCGTGTGTGTGTTTTTTAGCAATTGCCTTCTTTGGGTAATTGTGATATTTCTGAGTATAGTGCCTAGGTGCATTTGTGTGTCTTTGATGATAGCTCTTTTGCCTTTGGAATGGCCTTTCTTTGAGTTCTAGGCATTTGCCATTTAGGCTTGTATTCCATAGATCTTTGCCGATATTTCACATTATTCCAATCGCCTGGCTTGTGTAATTTCTACCATTCCCATCATATGTGTTCCTTTGATAGAACTTTTGGGGCTTCTGTAGCTCTGTTTCTTCTCCACATAGTACTTCATGTTTGGAGTTTGCTTTGAGGAACTCTGCTTGGATTTCTTCTCGAGATGTCCTCTCAAAGATACTCAATGGTTGTTTTCTTTTCCTTTATATCCAAGGCCGCTTTGTTTGTGGTTGTGCTTTTTCCAAGATCACTCGGGAGTTTGATTGTGCACAAAGGAATTGAATCCTATGCTGTCTTATCTCCACACTCTTTTCGCTCATAATAAGGTCATCCAATTATTTAGATGCCTTTATGAATGAAGCAATCACATTTTTGAGATCATTTTCCCTCTTTTCTATAATAGCTATCTCTCGCTATTAGTTTTGCATTTTCAGACTTTCGACTCTTTGTTCTCATCAGCTAAGTGCCTTAGAGTACTAAGATCCTTAGTCAATCGTGAGTTTTGGCTTTTGAGCTGGCTGTTTTTTCTCATTTAATAATGTGTGTGAGGATTTAATGTGCTCAAAATCTTTCACCATTTTGCCTAATGAATCATAAAGATCAGTGGGTGATGAAGTGTGTGTGTCACAATCACTATCACTAGAATCTGAGTGAGATGAGTTAGAGTGTACCTCATCTTCTTGGTCGAGTTGATCTTGTTCTTTAGCCATTAGACGGATCAATGCTTCTTCTTCGAATCACTTGAGTAGTCGGCTTCACTACTCTCGAGTCCGCTTTGCTTCTTTTGACTTAGCCGTCTCAAATAGTCTCTGCAGCCAACATGGCCCTTTTCTTTTCTTTCTTCTTTCTCTCAAGACTCTTATTTCTTCTTCATTCCTGTATTTATTGACTACAGGATATGGACATCAATAATAGCAAAGTGTCCTGGTTGTCTACATTCCAAAGACAGTTCTCAACTCTTTGATCAACTTTTTCCGTCTTGGATTATCGGCTCTACGTATTCAATCTTTTGATGCTCTGCTCTCTTTGGTGGTCTATCTTCCCTTGACTTGGAGGGAGTTGAATGTCTCCCGGAGGATTCACCCTTGTTTCTTTTATAGTTCTTGTTGAAGAACTTGTTGAATCTTTTAACCATCAAGGCAATTTCCTCCCTGGTCAATAACTTCCTTAACTTGACTCTCTTTTCCATCTTTGACTATAAGTGCACTGTTTTGGGTACAATTGTATCCTCTTGATCCTTTCTTCTCGGCTCAAATTCAAGCTTTGAGGTCCGAGAATAGTTCGAGATTGGATGTTTTTGATAGGTCCATCGAGTGCCTTAGAGCCATGGTCTTCATTTCCCATTCACCGGGAGACTCCTCGAATCTTCATATACATCTCCTTCTGTGTGTATTCCTTTCCAAGTAATCGAGAGCTCATTTGTAATTTCGGTGAATCGCATCCAAATAATCCATTGTCTCACCTGCAAGCATTTTAAAGTTTTCAAATTTTTGAACAACAGATAATTTGTTTTCTTTAATTTGATCGATCCTTCACAAATTAAAGTTAATTTATCCCGATTTCTTTTGCTGTTTTGCATGACTTGACTTTATTGAACATTGCTTTGTCCAGGTTCTTGTGGAGAATATCCTTGGCCACATTGTCCAAGTTGTATCTCTTTCTCATCATCATTGGTCCATTCAAATCCTTGGTTTTTCAACTAAGGCCGGTCTTGCTTCAACCACAACTTCTTCTCCCTTCTCACTGCAGTTTGCTCTCCTTGCACTGTTCACTTTCAATATTTGCAGGCCCATCCTCTATCACTAGCCACATTTCATCATGTAAAGCGATAGATGAGCACATACGAATTTTCCATCATCAAATTCCTCAATAGTGAACACATGAATGCGTGTCAAATTTGCTTCCATGATAATAACTTTCTTTGAATAAAAGATATGATTTTGAAATGGCAAGTGTTAAAAACTTCTTTTCAGAATCGACACGAGGTGCAATGCTTCATATTGGTTTATTCCTTTTGCACGCTTCTCGGGATCGAGCACTTTAAGACATGGTAGCATGGAAGTATTACTTATTTAAGTAACTTCCTTGACTTACGCAACGGACTCTTTTTCGCTTGTCTTGACTTGATCAGATCCTTAATTCCCCAGGTGACTTCGAGTTAGCTTCCAATCGATGGATGACTCATCTGTCACCTCAACTTTGAGACTTGGCTTCTTGAGTTGACTTGACTAACTCTTCATACAATCGTGTCCCAGTGATACTTCTTCAATCGAGTCCTTGACATATCTTCCTTGCCACACTCACCGCTTCTCAACGGAGTCTTCATCCTAGTCTTGATTGACTTCTTGTATATCCAGGACATAGCCGACTTGACTCACTCATACAACCCTATCTAGTCTAAATTTTACAAGGCATTCATCAAAATCAAAACAATAAATTTCCCAACAAAAGTGATTACATACATCAATGTGTTTTTCAAGAGAGATGTGTTGAATTTTTGGAAATATTATATGCACATAACCCATTACAAATCACATTGACATATTTTTGAAGAGTTTCATAAGAAAAATTCACACTCTTCAAAGAAAGTAGAGGGCATAATTGGATGGAGATATGATATTCTTATTAAGTAAGAGACACTTCCCCGGAGTACTTATGTAATGATCAATTTCTCCAGTTCGTATAACATACTATCACTTTTTATATTTTCTCGCACTTTCGTGTTCGATGTCGGACATACCATGTTGCAACATAGGTTGCGACATGGAATTTTTCTTATGCTTCGGTACTTCGAAACAGAACATGTATCCTCAAACTTCATCAACTGCTCAATTTCGTGGTTCATATAATTGGTCTCTTCCAGACTCATGTTGCGACATGCTCCAACCTATAATAGTTATTAGGACATCTTTTTCCTTGCAAAACACACTTGTTAGTTTTGTCAAAAACTTCACATAAATCTTTTGTAATTTTGACAAAAAATATTGATCACATAATTGACTAATACTAATCAAATTTGCATTCAAACCATCAATCAATAACACATTTTCAAGTCTAGATAAGCCATTAACATTAAGAGTGCCTATTCCCATAATCTTCCCTTTTGCCTCATACCCAAAAATCACAAAACCTTCATCTAATTTTTGAAAATTAGACAAGTTATTCATATCACAAGTCTTGTGCCTAGAACAACCACTATCAAAGTACCATGAAGGACTTGTGCATGTTTTTATGGATTTTATTCACAAAGTTACATCTGAGATAAACTTCTTTATCCATATTCTACGAGGAAAATCACTTTTGAAATCACTTTTAACCCTAAGTGTTGGTCTAGAGCAAACTGGGGCCATGTTGGAAATTTCTCGAAAATGATTTTTGAACATGCTTACCATACCAAAGATCATCATGCAATTTGTAACAATTAGACGAATGTGACCAACAACATTGCAATAATGACAAGTAGGAACAAACCTTTTTACGTTTTAGTTGTTGAACAATAAAATGCTTACCGTTGTGGAATAGCGATTCAATTGAATTTGCACCTTTAATGAATTGAATATAATCTTTTGGATCCATTTTTGAGTTGGAGCTTTCACCAATATAACCCAAGCCTTGACAATTTCCTCCCAATTTACCAATCGAGATGATCTCATTAAGCTTGGTTTTGCTAGTGTTCATGTTAGATAAAGAAGCCTTAGCATCTTTCAATCCACCAAAGTGTCTTCAAGTCTTGTCTTTTTTGCAATCTGTTCCCTACAAAGTGTTGAATCTCATGTTCCAACATCGCATTCCGGCATGAAAGTTTAGTTATCTTTTCTTCAAGAGACTTGTTCGTACAATGAATTTCAATGAATTTTTCGAACATCCGCTTGTACATAACTTGGACTTCCTCTTCCCTAGGAACATCATTATCACTTTGCTATAATCGAATATGAATCAATCAGTTCATCAATACTTGATTTCTTGTTACCTTTTGATGCAAGAACTAAACTGTCATCGCTTTTTATTGGTGTCGGGCCGATTTTGCAACATGATTTGCGACATGGCATGTTCTAGAAAAATTAGCATGTCCGTGATCCGAGATCATGATGAGTGCGGATGATTGCTCATCGCTTCTTTTTCATCTTGTGAATCCTCCGATTCCACATCACTCCATGTGGTGTTTAAGGATTTGCCTTGTCTTTTGAGAATGTTGGCACATTCGGCTTGTATGTGACCATATCCTTGACATTCCCTACATTGGATTCGTTTGTTTTTCCTACGAACCCTTGAAGAAAAAGAAGGATTAGAAGTACTTTTATTATTAGGAAAACTTGAATTCTTACCAAATTTTGATTTTTTATTTTTTCCATCCACTTCAAGAATTTTCCAAAGTCCTCTTCAAGAAAATTTATTGCATCGGTCATGTCGAAAAACTCGATGTTGAAACATCATTTGCGACATCCGTCTTAAATGCAATCCCTATGTCTTTTGGCCGCTTGTTTTGGAAATGATTCATCTCAAATGTTTGGAGTGACCCCATAAGTTCATCAAGATGCATTTGAGTTATGTCTTTGGCCTCTTCAATTGCCGTCACCTTACTTGAGAATCTCTTGGGCAATGATCTAAGTGTTTTCCTTACCAACTTTGAATCGAATATTTCTCACCCGAGCACAAGATTCGTTTGCGGTGTCACAAAGTTTGGCATTGAAATCTGCAATAGTTTCGTCTTCCTCCATTCTAAGAGTCTCAAATTGAGTTGCAAGCATCTGGAGTTTAGAAAGTCTAACTTGAGTAGTTCCTTCATGTGCAACCTCGAGTATATCCCAAGCTTCATTGGCCGTTTCACATGATCGACCGCTTGACTCTCGAAATGATCACGGGCCATGCGTCACCCAAACTTCCGAATTTGCCTGTGTGGTCTTTATAATAGTTGTAGCCCTATCTCTTAGCTTTCCGTAGCCACTTGAATCAGCTCAATATCAATTTTCTAGAGTGAGTTATGCCCAAAATACTAAACCCCGCCAGTGATGGAAATTGCAGACGTTTGGGACGTTTCTCGAAATCAATCCCCTCGTTGATTGATCATCCACGCTTTTTTGACATACAACTCATTACTATGACTCTATACTCAATATATAGTTGGCCCACAATATGGATTTGACCACTCAAATAACACAAAAGCAACATAAAACTCTAGTTTAGAAAGCCCAATCAATGGTATAAAACCAACTGATTCATGTAAGTAGGGCCGCAAATGAATCAAGTTGCTCATGAGCTATTCTAACTCGATTCGATAAAAGATCTTTCGAGTTTTAACTAAGCTCGTTAAAATAAATGAACCAATACAAGAAAAAAGTAAAAAGACATCGGTTTTTACCCGATGTCCTGCATTACGTAAATAAACCAATGTTAATGCCCGTGTTGTTAAAGGGGAGCCTTCAACATCGTTTAATAACCGATGTCTTTTCCTATAAAGATAACGGTGATTATCCGATGTCTATTATATGGTAAACCGATGTTGATACCGTGTTGTTAAAAGTGGGTTTTCTTTAACATCATTTATAAACCGATGTTGTTTTCTACATTGACAACGATTAACCAACATCGGCGATAACCGATGTCTGCGAATGGAACAAGAAGGTCATAACTGTTCTCATTGTCTATTATATGAATTCGGTTTTAAGTAATGATGTCTTTTGCTATTTCAAAATTATCTAAACCCAATAATTGAACAATAATATTAATTTAACGTATCTAAATCAACCAAATTTACCATCAATTGCAATTTAAATGTAAATATACCAATACAAACTTTGGAACATAAGCATAATTTATCATCAACAACAAAATATCTCGAATGTTTGTTCTTAGCAACATTAATAAACTATTAAAGTAGAATTACTATGCAATTGAAAAGTTTCAAAAATGACTTCTTGTACAAAAAAGTTCAAATCCGTTTCCTAGATTTGATTCCAACTACTGACTTCCCAAATCAATTGGTCCAACGTGCATCATCCGAATCCAAAACAAAATGAAAAAAATCAATAAACCAAATGATACGTAAAAGACACTCTCATATTCATCCTAACTTTAATACATTCCAAAAGAATCAACAGACCAAATGATAAGCTTTCAAAAGCCACAACATATTAATTTTAAAATATCTATGAACATATTATGCATTTTGTATTCTAATATGCATATCACAAGGTAAGCTTTATCATATTCTAGAAAAACATAAAACACAATAAAAAATTTCGTTTGATGATATTATTATCAAGATAAATAAGAGGAACCAAATATTCTACAAGTCCAATAAAGTTTATATCAATATTAAGTACTAGTTGTTCTATATTTCTATGGAGAGAAAGATGTCTCACTTGCTAACCCAACACACCTTGATGATAAAATAATAATGGGGCCTGTATCAACAATAGATAATTCGGAAAAGCCACAAAGAAAAACACAAGGAAAAGAGTAAACACAAAGGTCTATGAGTAAATCTTCTTAATAGTTAAAAATTGGTTGATATAACATATTTTATAAGCTAAACAACACTATCACTCACTAAAAAGAAGCAACTATTTCTTAATAACCGATAAGTATGATGATTTCATTGCTTATATGAAAAATAACTCGGTTACCAAGCGGTATAATCGCAAATATTTGTTCGACCTCAAATTAGCAGCCCAACCAAAGATTGCAAATTAACACTGCGAGCAATTTTCTCAAAAAAAAAACAAGCATTTTACTCTAAGAAAGTCATAAACTAAATCCAATAAGCAAACAAAGTGAAACATAGTCGAGTGTTGGGAAATTTATTGTTTAGATTTTGATGAATGCCATGTAAAACTTAGACTAGAAAGTTGGCACCCCATTTTTCTTGTAATTTGCATTGTAATAGATAGGAGGTACATTCGAGCCGAGCCGAGTCAAGTCGACTTTGCCGGATATACAAGAAGTCAATCAAGATCGAATGAAGACTCACATTTGAAACAAATTTGAGTATGGCAAGAAGGAAAAGTCAAGAACTCGATCAAGGAGTATCACCGGGATTCAATCTGCGTGAAGGGTCGGTCAGAGTCAACTCAAGAAGCCAAGTCTCAAGTTGAAGTGACGATGAGTCATCCATTGATTGGAAGAAAACTCGATGTCACCTGGGGAAGTTAGAAGAATCTGCATCAAGTCAAGACAAATCAAAAGAATCCGTTGCCGTAAGTCAAGAATATTACCTAAACAAGTAATACTTCCATGCCGCCATGTCTTAAAGTGTTCAATCCCGAGAAGTGTGCAAAAGGAATAAACTAATAGGAAACATCGCACCTTGTGTCGACTAAAAGTCAATATTAATTTAATACGAGGAAATGTCAACATCAAGGATCGCAACAAGACAAGCCAACGAACACAAGTAACTTTTGAAAATCACCTATCTCTTCAACAGCGATTTTTGAAAGTTCACTCTAAAAGGCCGAGGAATCTCATTGAGAGAAGGTTACCCAACCACGAATTATCAAGAAATTATTCAAACTCGTAACTTACAAAATATTCTCAAGTTATTCAAGCAAATCCTCAAGCCTAAATTTCAAGGAAATCAATCCAACCCCAAGTTTGTGAAGGAAAGATTACTTCAAACTCGTTGAAGAGGATACTTTTGAAGAATCAAAAGGGGTCTACATTCCAAGGAGTATTGTAGAAAGGTTCAAGGTTGAACCAGTCTCAAATTATTGGAGGCTTCGTGATCAAATCCAAGAAGCTTGAGCAAGTGGTGAAGTAGCAAGGCATCCGCCCGTGAAGAAGGCGGCCGGACGAGAAGCACTTTGTGTGACCAAGGCATCTCCGCATCGAGTCCCAAAGGATCAAGTCACCGTGTGATCAAGACTTGTATCCGGGTCGATAACCACTTTGTACTGATCAATACTTAGTGGATTCCTCCGGGAGTTGGAGAAGAGATGAGTAGAAGAATTACCCCATCTTCGAACCTCTATAAAAATTAATCGTGTCATTTACATTTCAAAGATTTAATTTCTCGCATATCATTTTATATCTCATTGAT
Source organism: Rehmannia glutinosa (assembly GCA_016081115.2). Lineage (NCBI taxonomy): Eukaryota > Viridiplantae > Streptophyta > Magnoliopsida > Lamiales > Orobanchaceae > Rehmannia > Rehmannia glutinosa. The sequence continues at coordinate 71,553,041 of CM071937.1, read as the reverse complement.
AATTTGCTATCTAACTAATGATTAACAAAGTGTTAAAACAAACTTAAACCAAATTTAAGGGTGACTTGATCTAGACTAAACAACTGAGTGATTCTATCAACAACTCAATCGAGTCTTGAGTGGCTAACTCTGTTGTTAACTAACCTAGCCGTCCCCTCAAGGACTTAGCTTTGTGTATTTAACTCGTATTATTTTAAAAGGACTAAAATCGAAAAGGTGGTAAGGTTTATTCAACCCCCTTCTAAACCTTACGCATACCCCTTGGGACCTACAAGTGGTATCGTGAGCGGTTGGTTCATTGAGCCTTCCGCAATGGTTACTTGAACTAGATATCCAATCTTTCAAAGAAGTTTTTAACACTTGTTCTTTCAAAAGCCATTTTTTTTTGTTATTATCATGGAAGCAAATTTGACACGTATTCCTATGTTCACCATTGAAGAGTTTGATGACCGAAAATACGTATGCGAGCTCATTTATCGATTTACATGATGAGATGTGGATAGTGATAGAGGATGGGCCACCGCAAATAATGACGGTGAACACAAACAGAAGGAGAGAGCTGCTGCACTGAAGGAGAAGAGGTCGCCTCCTAGACCAAACTATGGTTGAAAATCCAAGAGCTGAATGGACAAAAGATGACAGAAAAGATACAACCTAGACAATGTGGCCAAGGATATACTTTACAAGACTCGACAAAGCCATGTTCAACAAAGTCAAATCTTGCAAGACAACCAAAGAAATCAGGATAAATTAACTTTAATTTGTGAAGGATCGTGAGCAAATTAAGGAAAACAAATTATCTGTTGTAGTTCAAAAATTTGAAAACTTTAAAATGCTTGCGGGTGAAACAATGGATCACCGGATGGTAGATTCACCAAATTACAAATGAGCTCTCAAGACTTGGGAAGGAATACACATCAAGAAGATGTGTGTGAAGATTCTAAGGAGTCTCCCAACTGAATTGGAAATGAAAACCATGCCTCTAAGGCACTCGATGGACCTATCAAAAACATCCAATCATGAACCATTCTCGGACCTCAAAGCTTATGAGTTTGAGCCGAGAAAGAAAGGATCAAGAGGAGACAATCAGTACCCAAAACAAACACTTATAGTTAAGGATGGGAAGAGAGCCGAGGTAAGGAAGTCATTGACCAGGAGGAAATTGCCTTGATGGTTAAAAGATTCAACAAGTTCTTCAACAAGAACTACAAGAGAAACAAAGGCGAATCCTCCGGAAGGCATTCAACTCCCTCCAAATCAAGGGAAGATAGGCCACCAAAGAGAGCCGAGTATCAAAAGATCGAATATCAAAGAGCCGATAACCCAAGAAATGAGGGGCCTGACGAAAAAGTTGAAAACTTGTGTTGGAATTGCGGACAACCAGACACTTTGCTATTGACTCGTCCATATCCTAGTAGTCAATAAATACAGGAATGAAGAAGAAAGAAGAGTCTTGAGAGAAAGAAGACAAGAAAAGAAAAAGGCAATGTTGGCTCCGAGACTCCGAGACATCTAAGTCAAATGAAGTAGCGACTTTCGAAAGTAGTGAAGTGACTACTCAAGTGACTCGAAGAAGAAGCCTTAATCTCCTAATGTCCAAAGAACAAAACCAACCCGACCAAGAAGATGAGGTACACTCTAACTCATCTCACTCAGTTTCTAGTGATAGTGATTGTGACACACACACTTCATCACCCACTCGATCTTTATGATTCATTAGGCAAGATGATGAAACACTTTGAGCACATTAAGTCCTCACACACACTATTAAATGAGGAAAACAACCGAACAAAAGCCAAAACTCACAAATGTGACAAAGGAGCCGAGTACTCTAGTCACATAGCCGATGAGAACAAAGAGTCAAGACTCGAAAATACTAAACTAATAGCAGAAATAGCTGCTATAGAAAAGAGGAAAAATGATCTCAAAAATGTCATTGCTTCATTTACAAAGGCATCCAAATCATTGGATGACCTTATTATGAGCCAAAAGAATGTGGAGATAAGACATGCATATGATTTAATTCCTTTGTGTACAAGCAAACTCCCGAGTAATTTTGGAAAAAGAATCTTCAAGTAATGAAGCATCTCAAAAATCCAAGACACCAAATATTGCACACACATTAATTCCAAAGCACAATCACAAACAAACGGCCTTGGATATAAAGGAAAAGGAAAGCAGCGACCGATTGAGTATCTTTGAGAGGACAACCGAGAAGAAATCCAAAGAGAGTGCCTCAAAGAAATTCCAAATAGGAAGTACTGTGAAGAAGAAACAGAGCTACCGAAACCCCGGAAGTTCTATCAAAGGAACACATATGATGGGAATGGTAGAAATTACCCAAGCCAAGTGATTGGAATAATGTCAAATATCGGCAAAGACCTATGGAATATATGTCAAAATGGCAACGACCTAGAACTCAACAAAGGTCATTCCAAAGGCAAAAGAGCAATCATCGGACACATATGCACCCAAACACTACACTCAAAAATATCACAACTACCCAAAGAAGGCAATTGCTAAAACTCACACACAGGCATACGAGACAAAAGAGACAAACAGTATGAACCTAAAGCTCCCAAGCAATTAACCAAAGTGAATCAAGTTGTGTGATAGCAAAAAAGAGTACACCGAAATCAAGTTGGTGTGGCACACAAGAAGTCGTCACCCGAACTTCAAGACAATTAACAAGCTTGCAAGGAGTAATCTTGTAAAAGGACTACCGGACTTAGTGTACAAGAAAGAAAGCATTTGTGATGCATGACAGATGGGAAAGCAAATCAAATCATCATTCAAGGATAAGTCAAGTCCATCTTCAACAAGGATATCGCATCTATTGCATATGGACTTATTTGGTCCAGTTGAGCCACCAAAGATAAGTGGAAATAAATACGCTCTAGTAGTGGTGGATGATTATTCAAGATATACATGGACAATCTTTATGTGTAAAAAGAAGGAAACTTTGCGAGAAGTTACCTCAACTAATGAAAAGAGTTCAAAATGAGAAAAGTCAAACCATTATAAAGATAAGGTCGATAGAGGAACCGAGTTTGTCAATGGAATAATAACTCGATTGTGTGTTGAAAATGGTATTGCTCATGAATTATCTCGCATCAAGGACTCCACAAATGAATGGAGTAGCCGAAAAGAAGGAACAAAACTCTCAAGGAAGCCGCAGTACCATGTTAGGCAAGCAGGGCGCTAAAAGATTGTGGGCGGAAAGCTATAAACACCTGCGTCTTGCTATACTCAAAATAGATGCATGATAAATAGACAAATGACAAAGACCCCTATGAGATTTGGACAGGAGAAAACCAAATGTTGCATATTTTAGAATATTTGGATGTAAATGTTTTATCCACAACAATGGAAAGGATAATCAAGGCTTTTGATGCTAAAGGCGATGAAGGTATCTTCTTGGGATACTCAAACAAAGCAAAGCCTATATGTAGGTCCCAAGGGGTGTGAGTGTAAGGTTTAGAAGGGGGGGTTGAATAAACCTTACCAACTTTTCAAATTTAGTCCTTTTAAATATTCAGAGTTAATACTACACAGCTAAGTCCTTGATGGACAACTAAGTTAGTTAATCAGCGGAGTTAGCCACTCAACAGACTCGACTGAGCTGTTGATAGAATAACTCAGCTGTTTTGACTAAAGACTTAACTTGACTGTGATATGTTTTCAGCAGAAGACTTAACACCCTTGATTTTGGTTTAAGTTTGTTTCAATACTTGGTTTTAGCACTTTGTTGATTATCAATTGGATAGCAAATTTATCAGCAGATATAAATGTAATATGCAGAAATTAAAGTGCTGAAATGTAAATGACACAATAAGTTTTTATAGAGGTTCGAAGATGGGGTAATTCTTCTACTCCTCTCTTCTCCAACTCCTGGAGAAATCCACTAAGTATTGATCAATATACGAGTGGTTAATGTCCGATATACAAGTCTTGATCACACAAATGACTTGATCCTTTGGGACTCGATCTGAGATGCCTTGGTCACACACCGGCTTCTCATACGACTCGACTTCTTCACAGGCAGTTTGCCTTGCTACTACAGCCACTTGCTCAAGTTCCTTGGATTTGATCATGAAGCCCTCCAAATAACTTAAGCCTGGTTCGACCTTGAACCTTTCTACAATCCTTTGTGGAATGTAGACCCCTCGATTCTTCAAATGTTTCCTCTTCAACTGATTGAAGTCGTCTTTCCTTCACAGGTGAGTGTAGGATTGATTTCCTTTGTAATGTAGGCTTGAGGATTGAGCGTTTAATAATTTGAGAATATTTCAAAGTTACAAATGTTTCTTTCTTGCTTGTATTCAATTCTCGGATGGTCAAGGTAACTAAGGTAACTAAGGTAACCTTTTCTCAAATAAACTCCTCGACTTTTATAGTGGTCTTTCAAAAATCTGCCCGTTGAAGAGATAGGCTTATTTTTGAAAGCCACTTGTGGTCGTTGGCTTGTCTTGTTGCGCTTCTTGGAATTGACATTTCCTCGTATACATGATCCTTGACTTTTCGTAGATCCGACACGTGTAGTGCTTCCCATTGGTTTATTCCTTTTGCACGCGCTTCTCGGGATCGTGTACTTTAAGAAAGGTAGTATGGAAGTATTACTTGTTTAAGTAATTCTCTTGATTTACGTGCAACGGATCTCTTTCGATTATCTCGACTTGACTTCATTTCCTTGCCTTCCCCAGGTGACTTGAGTCGACTTCCAATCATTGGATGACTCTTCCGTCACTTCAACTTGAGACTTGGCTATCTTGAGTTGACTTGATGATACTTCACTCACCGCATACCTTCAAATGAGTTCCTATCTTCTCTTCTTTGCCATACTCACCGCCTCACAAATGAGTCTTCCTTCTAGTCTCCAGTTGTCTTCTTGCATGTTCAGGCATAGCTGACTTAACTCAGCTCGACCAGCCCTATCTATTACAATGCAATTTACAACAAAAATGGGGTGCCAACTTCCTATTCTAAGTTTTACATGGCATTCATCAAAATCTACAAAATAATTTCCCAACAATTTCCCCCTTTTTGATGATGCCAAAACTTAAAACATGCATCAATAATTAAACAGCAAAGATACATACAGGCAAATGTAGAATCACAGAATGTATGCTTAGAATCGATCTTTTATTGATCATAACATTCTTGTTCTTTACATAGCATTTTTACAAAGAGTATCGAGCTTGAATCAAAAGAAAATGCATCGAGCTTAAATGGACCTTAAAGTAACCATGTTGTTCTATATCTCCACGAGTATAGAAATTGTACAATTTTATTCAATGTACGAGAAGACTTACATAAAAATGTATTTACATAGTAAAATACACGAAGGGGTGGACAAAGAACACTTCATCTCCTTCACGCCTCCTTCTTTCATCTTCTTGACTCTGTCATCTTCTCGACCTTCTTCTCTTTTTCTCATCTTCACCGCCTTCTTCTTTTCATACGCCCTTCCTCGGCGCTTCATCTCTTCTCGGTCTTTCTTGTCTTTCCTCCCATAGCTGAGTTTGTCTTTTATTTTCCTCTTCAATTCTCTTCACATACTCAAGATTGTTCTTAGCCACTTGCAAGTTGGCTACTTCACAAATCCAGCCCAATAGATCCCTCCTTTCTTGCCGGATCTATATACTCAATATTTTTGTGCGGAGGTCTGTGTCCAAACCTCTTCCTCCACCTCCTTCTTCTTCCTCTTCCTCTCGGGCGTGTATTGTCTCGGGGTCTTCTTTTCCGAGCCGAGTGACTAGCGAGTGACCAAAAGCAGAGAGATCGCGATGTCTCGCGCTATCGCCTTCTTCACATAGTGTGAGACCTTTTACCAAGACAAATCCCGTGCTTGAGCCGTGGACATATTTGCGAAGTAACCTTCGAGATGCGAGCGTCTTGAATTTATCAACGAGATCTTGGCTCGGTTCTAACATCTCGAAATGGCATAGGTGTCTCTGTCTGTTGGAATGCCTCCATGTTGTTTCGAATATCCATAACTCGGGCATCCATCCTTCCTTCCACTTCCTTCATCCCTCGCTTCAATCTTTTTCTTTTTCACCATAGGTACAACAGTGTTGGAGTGGCGAGTCATTGGGAGTTTGCTTGATAATATCGGTGACAACGATAATATCACCGTGACAAGACCTTGTTGAAGGGTTTCGGCAATCATCAAGGTCACATCTTTCGAACCTTCCCCCTCAACAGACTTCCCTTTCTCCTCTCTTATTACTTCCTCACTTGTCTTTTTCCCTTCACAAATGCTTCCTCCTTCTCGGCTTCGGATCCCTTCGCGCCTTTAGGTATTCCTCTTCCCCCTTTTTGGCATCATCAAAGGAGAGAGAACCCCTGAAACAAGCTAGCAAGCAAGAAGTCTAGTCTGGCGATAGCCGAGTTACGTCAAATCTGCTGCGGAATATGCCGCATGGAACTCGGTGCGGGTGGCGTTGGATTCGATTGCTACCAACTTCATCTCAACCATGAGAAGACTGAATTTTTGATCCATATTCTCTTCCACGCGCAGAGCTCGTTCTTATTGTGTTCACGCAACAACTTTATCTCTCGTGGTGTGAGATTCATGCATTTGTTCGATGTGCTCTTGCAATTTTGTCTTTGCATCGACATTCTCACCCGCCCGGACTAGCAACTTGTTGAACAATGTCCTCGATATATCGAGCTTGTTCCACACGCATTGTCTCGCTTTGTTGCCACCACTCCCGAATCCCGACTATTATGCCTCGCAAATCGCCAGCGAAGGTTGGCGTCTCTCGTTATCCAACCTCATGTCCAAAGTGAGGTCTCGGTGCCTCTCCATCTTTTCAATCTCAAAGAAATAAGGCTTTGAAAACTTCCCGAACTTCAAATTGTCTCCTCTGTTTCACCGACGCCAAGCAAGCAAAGTCATAGTCACCGAACAATGGTGTCGATGGAATAACAGGGTCGTCCGTGGGAAGCGCTCTCGATCTCTCGGTGATTCTTCGGGAGGTCGGGTACCTCCAGAGAGAAAGGAAATAATTCTACAAAAGGATTATCACGGGCAATCGGAATCGTTTAATGATAAATGGTGCCCGTGAAGTCCCCTCGTGGAGTCGAACTGCTGCCGCAGCTTGGGCGACTGCGCGATGGACTCTGCTTTGGTTTGATGATGCATTGTGAAGTCGACCCGACTTTGCCGAGCCTCAATCGTCTCAATAGCTTCATCGGTCTCACCGGTTTTTCCAAATGAGTTGACTGGTCCTCGGCCTTATCGAGCGTCATCGGACGATGACGAGATTGCCATGGGTGGCTCATCATCAAAGTTGAATGTTTGGCGAGTAGTCTTGAGGTCGACTTACTCGTGGTTGGAACATCCTCACCGAGTCTTTTGGATCCGCAATAGGGGATGAGTCGCTTCATCTTCACCTTCGGATCCCGGAAAAGTTACATCGATTATCCTGGGAGTCGTGAAGAGCACTTATCTCCTTTTCGATGGATCAATGATGGCGGGAGGGATGTTCTCGTGCCTCGCTCTTTACCCCGGAAGTCTCAACCTCCCGTTGGCCTTCATTACCTTCTCGCAGTCTCAACTGCAATGAGGCCTGGACATCCCCTTCCACGATTAGTGTCACCTGTCTTGGGGTCTTCTCTGTGGTGGCATCCACTAGAGTCTCAACTCCATGGATTGCACTTTCGGTACCAGTGTTAACTCCCGGGTTCCTTCCTCGTGCCTCGACGCATCAAAGAACGTCATTGGCCTGCAGAGCGGCTTGGCACCTCACCGAGACAGTCTCAACTATCTAAGCCTCATTGATGACAACTTGTTGTGTATTCTCATGGTTGTTCCTTCTCCACTTCGCTTCGAGATTCATTGTGGAGTCACCGCAAAGATCCTCCGACCTTGATGTAGTGGATGGAGTTTCCCCCTCCGGTACACCACCGAGTGACTTGGAATGGGGTCACTCGTCTCCAGGACTCCCGCTATTCCCATTGAGTATGCAATGGGGCGGTGGTAAGACACCTTCATTAGGGGTTGGCTCGACCGGGATCCCCACAATCCCGTTTCATTGCGATTCCTTAACACCTTCCTCCGAATGAGCCGGGGAAGTGGTGGCGGCGACAACAAGGATGGCAATATCTTTGCACCACTCCCATAGGATCTATCTCCAGCTGTGATTTGGATGACTCCCCTGGTCCCTCCGTCATTCTTTGCTCATGTAGGATTCTGGATTCTTGCATTGCTTGCTGCATTTGCAACTCGTCTGTGGTAGCAACAGGGTCCAGATCCTCATCACTTTCTGATAGAATGTCGAGGTGAGGATGTGTATGTTCTGTGGTGCCAGTGAGAGGGCAGATGCTGGCCTTCTCACGTGCCTCAGCTTCTTCTGCCAACCTTTCTTTCTCCTTCTCTTTAAAGATATTTAGAATGTCCAAACAATTTTCTTCATCAAGAGCTTGCACCACATTGGTCAATCCGAGGAAGTTCATCAGTTCGTCTTCTTCTTCAATGAATTCCGGTCTTTGGAACTGTTCCCTGGATCGACTCAACTTCCACTTCCTCCACTCTCGCAGACGATTTTGGATGTCTGGATAAGGTGGGGATAGGATCATCACATCATCATCATCTCTATCATCTTCTCATTGCTTTGTCCCTCGTTCTCGGGGATGGAAGGTAGCAAGCTTTGGTGCTCCATACCGTCACCGCTGCGTCATTGCGTTGGAGGGGATATAACCCTGTCAACAAAGCGAGTTTGCTTTCTCGGCTACTTTTTGCTTTGGTCCTCGTGTTCGAACTACATTGTGTCTTGATTTGCCTCTGATTGCATTCAAATGACTTGACTGTTTCATCAATAATTTACGGAGACTCTACTTCTCCGAGAGTCTCCTAGATCTGTTTTTGAGTGGTGATTCAAATTTTTTCTCAAGATTGGAACGCTTGAAGATTCTTCTTCCTCTCTTTGTTTGTACCGAGAGGGACTTCTCGGTTCGGATAAGGTTTCCTCTCGAGTCCTGGGCGGCGGGAGCCCGTGCCATCGTCTTCTTCTCGAGGAACGCCATCGCGGGCTTATCGCTTCTCCTTTTCTTGACGATCGGAGAAGGTATTTGAGATTCCTTCTCCGGCTGCGTCATGGGGCGAGAGACACGGCTGCGGGGAGCAGTGTGACTCGGCTACGAAAAAGGGGATTTCTTTTTTTCTTTGCTGCGCAGGCGTGATCTTCTTGGCATTTGCAGAGCAACCTTCTTTTGAGGAGGGTAGACAACAGTATCATCGGGTCACCGATTCCCCCTCACTCGTATCGCTCTCTTAGCGTAGGCTCTCTTCGTGCGCCCGAGAGGTTTCATCGAAACATCCTCTTGTTTACATGGAATGCCTTTCCATGTCGAAGAGGGACTTCCTTTACTTCCATCATTCGCCAATCACCAGCCGTATCCCAGGAACCTCCAAATGTACCATCCTCCTTGAAGGATTTATTCCCAACATTCTCGCGAGTTTGTTGTATACAAACTCAACCCGGTTCACTTTCTCTTCGTATAATGATCGCACCATCACGATCAACTTTGCTTTGACAATCGTCAAAGCTCCCAAATTTGATGTCTATGCATTTGGCAACGATGTCCAAGAATTTGTGGTAGTCCTCCTTCGATAGCCTCTTATAGTCAGTATAGACTACTTTCGTAGCACGACAATCGGACTTGGCTACTTCCTTCCAAGCAAAGAATGTGTCGACATCGCCTTCATAAATTTCCCGCACTCCTTCCACCGGAACAAGCGGTGTTCCGCTGATCCTTGCGCAATGGTGAACTCCTTTCCATGAACAGAGGACTTGATGCCCTCATCGTGAACCTCGGCGTTCATGTAGAATCGTGCGACCTCTTCTCGTAGGTCATTTGGAACTCCATAATCAAAAATGGTCTTAATCCAAATTTTTCCAGTTTCTCAAAGAATCTTCTTCACAAGGATGTCTTCGGACCCTTGTTTTACCATACCATCAAGTCCACAAGAGACCCGGTGTGGATTTGCTTTCCTAGCTTGACAAAATCATGAGTAGATGCCATTTTGAGATGTTTTACCGAACGAAACTTGAAAACCGAACGAGGATTGATAGGGTTTTGAGAGAAAATTTTTGCTTTTGCTTTCGAGAGAGAGAGATGAACAGTTTTGGGTAAAGTGAGTGAGAAACGGACGAAATGGTTTAAGTATGGTTTATGAAAGGACATGCGGGTGGTTTTTGAAATTTGATCAAGATCAACGGCTTAGATCTTGCACGCCGATTAGCATTTAAGTTCTCGCATTTAATGCGGCAAAGATTTATATCCAATCATAAGCTTGGTGTGCGACTTTTGATTGACTCACGCGTCATAATTATCTTGACGTCATTCTTAAAAACATTCCCACTTAGTAAAAACGACCGCGTTTTTGTCACTTTGCTCATAAATGACTCAACTTACTCCTTAGCCGATTCAATCTTTCTTCTCGCTATTCTCCTGGTGACTCAAATTTGTCGCCTAACTCTTGATCGACTCGACTTTCCGATCTGGTGATTCACTTAGCTGAATTACGAGTTCAACTCTTTTTCCTCTTTTCATGTTTTCATCTCTTTTCTTTGAGTCTTCTGAGTGTCAACTCAGCTCAATTAACCCTAGTTCATGCTTGAGTTCTTCAAATCTTGACTCACATAATGGTTTTGTGAAAATGTCACCAACTGTTTATCCGTTGAAATATATTCCAAGGGTGAGGTCTTCCTTTCAACATGATCTCTTATGAAGTGATATCCTGACATCAATGTGCTTTGTTCTTGAATGCAACACAGGATTTTGAGTGATTGCAATTGCACTTGTGTTATTACACATAATTGGAATTTCTTTTTCCTCAACCTCATAGTCTCTTGCAATTGCACTTGTGTTATTTCACATAATTGTTATTACACAAAATGTCACCCGCAACAATGTATTCTCGCTTCACCAGGAGGTGGCTATTGAATTTTGCTTCTTGCTAAACCAAGAAATTAGCATATTTCCAAGCATTTGACATGTGCCTCGAGGTGCTCTTCCTGTCAACTCTACATCCAAAGATAGTCGAGTCTGAATAACCAATTAGCTTGAATCCACCTTCCTCTGGATACCATAAGCCAACTTCTTGGCTTCCTTTCAAATATCTCAAAATTCTCTTGGCTGCGATCATGTGGCTTTCTTTTGGAGCAGATTGAAACCTTGCACATACACCTACAAAGAAAGGTGATGTCGGCCTGCTTGCTATGAGATAGAGCAATGATCCAATAAGTGCTCAGATCTTGTTTGATCTACTGAGCTTGCCATCTGCATCCATATCCATTTTGATGATGTATTCATTGGTATTTTCACGAAGACTTCTCTTCCATACCGAATTTCTTCATTAAATCTCCGTGTATTTTGTCCGACTTATGAAGGTTCCATCCTTCACTATTTCACTTGAAGTCCAAGAAAGAATGTCGACTCTCCCATCATGCTCATTTCGAATTTGCTTTGCATGAGATTTGAAAATTTATCACAGAGCTCTTTGATTGTGGATCCAAAGATGATGTCATCCACATATATTTGAACAAGCGTATAAGATACTTTCCTATCTTCAATTAAGAGTGTGTTCATCATCCACTTTGCCTTTTGTGAATCCGTTCTCAGTCAAGAATTGTGACAATGTATCATACCATGCTCTGGGTGCCTGTTTCAATCCATATAGAGCTTTCTTGAGTTTGTATACTTTATCTCCAAGAGTCTTCTGCTCAAATCCTGGAGGTTGTTCAACATACACTTCTTCTTCCAATAAACCATTAAGAAATGCACTCTTTACATCCATTTGATATACAATAAAGTTCTTGTGAGCTGCATAGGCAAGAAACATCCTTATGGCTTCCAATCTTGCCACAGAGCAAATGTTTCATCAAAATCTATCCCTTTTTCTTGGCAATATCCTTTGGCTACCAATCTTGCTTTGTTTCTTACCACGTAACCTTGCTCATTCATCTTGTTTCTGAACACCCATTTAGTGCCAATAACGTTTTGATGGGTAGGTCTTTGAACCAATTCCCACACTTTATTTCTTTCAAACTGATTCAGCTCTTCTTGCATAGCTTGAATCCAATGTGTGTCATCCAATGCTTGAGACACATCTTTTGGTTCTATTTGTGAGATGAAGCATGTGAACATTGCTTCTTGTTGAGTTCGATCTAATTTTGACATCTTCTCTTACATCTCCAATGACTAGTTCTCGTGGATGGTCTCTCACCATCTTACATCAGGTTGGAGTAAGTTCTCCTGGATTCATCATCTTGCAGTGTGTTATTTTGATCAGTTCTCTCATCATCACTTAGATGCAAATTTTCCAAATGTTTTTTTGAGACTCAGGCTATCTCATCTTCTTCAGGGTTTATAATTCCGACTTGACTTCAACATAGGGACTCTTCTCACGCATGGTTGGTTGATTCACTTATCACCGACTCTTCAATGTCTTCTCCATTTACATTGGGCTCATCGAACACCACATGGATGGATTCTTCTCAGTAACCATAGTCCTTTTGTTGAGTACTCAGAGGCTTTGCTTTCACCGAGTATCCCAAGAAGATACCTTCATCACTTTAACATCAAAAGCCTTTAAGTTGTCTTTGCCATTGTTATGGATGAAGCATTTGCATCCAAATATTATAAAATATGCAACATTTGACTTTCTCCCTGTCCAAATCTCATAGGGAGTCTTTGTCACCGTCTGTTTATCATGCATCTATTTTGAGTATAGCATCTTTGTGTTTATTGCTTCATCCCAAAATCTTTTAGGTAGCCCCGCTTCACTAACATGGTCCTTGCCGCTTCTTTAAGAGTTCTTTCCTTCTTTCTGCAACTCCATTTTGTTGTGGAGTCCTTTGCCGAGATAATTCATGACCAATACCATTTTCAATATAGTCTCGAGTGATTATACCATTGACAAACTCGGTTCCTCTGTCGATCTTATTTTGATAATGGTTTGACTCTTCTCATTTTGGATTCTTTTCATCACCGTGGTAGTTTCGTAAAGTTTCTTTCTTCTTACACATGAATATTGTCCATGTATATCTTGAGTAATCATCTACTACCACCAAGGTGTATTTCTTCCCACTTATGTTAGTTGGTTCAACAGACCAAATAGATCCATATGTAGCAGTGCAATATTCTAGTTGAAGATGGACATGTCTTTTCTTTGAATGATGATTTGATTTGCTTTCCCATCCGGCATGCATCACATACACTTTCCTTCTTGTACACGAGTCCTGAAGTCCTTCTAAAAGATTGCTCCTGGCAAGCTTGTTGATTGTTTTGAAATTCAGGTGACTCAAACTTCTTGTGCCACAGCCAACTAGATTCGGCTATGCTCTTTGCTAGCGAGACAAGTGCTTGGTGTTGCGGTTGACCAATCTACCACATACATGTTCTTTTGTCTCGCATCCTTGCAAAGACAACTTCATTGATTCAGTGTCCTTGATTTGGCATATACCCATGTTGAATCCAACATTATAAACCTTGTCACAAAGTTGGTGATGCTTAGCAAGTTGAAGTTGAGTCCTTCAACATATGCAACATCCGTGATTTCTAATCCATTTTCTTGATGGATCCAAAGGCCCCTTATTTCTCCTGAGCTTCATTTCCTCCAAATATGACTTTTGCACCTCGACTTCCTTGAATTTTGACAGATTTTTCTTGTTTCTTGTCATATGTCCGGAATGACCACTATCCATGTACCAGGTTCCTTGGCACTCACTGTTCCTGAACCCGCAATCAAGGAAACTAGATTTTAGGTACCCATACTTGCCTGGTCCCGAGGGGTTAGTATTATAAGATGATCCAACCAGCTATAGCCAAATGATTTGACTTCAAGAGGTTGCCATCTATCGATGCCATAATCATAATTAACTTTAGCAAATTGCTTGGGGTTCTAGGTTCATACAACCTGTCTCTTTTGTCGTATGTCCGTGAATGTGTTTTAGCAATTCTTTGTATTTGGGTAGTTGTGATATCTCTGAGTGTAGTGCCTAGGTAAGTGTCTTGATGATAGCTCTTATGGCTTTGGAATGGCTTTTGTTGAGTTTTAGGCCTTTGCCATTTAAACTTATATTCCATAGATCTTTCCGATAGTTCACATTATTCTAATCACTTGCTTGGCTTGGGTAGTTTCTACCATTCCCATCATATTTATTTCTTTTATAGAATTTCTAGGACTTTTGGTAGCTCTGTTTCTTCTTTTACAGAGTATTTCCTATTTGGAGTTTGGCTTTGAGGAACTCGGCCGATTTCTTCTCAATCGTCCTCTCAAAGACACTCAACTGGCACTTTCCTTTTCCTTTATAACCAAGGCGGTTTGCTTGTGATTGTGCTTTGGAATAAATGTGTGTGCACCATTTCGAGTTTTGGATTTTTGAGATACTTCATTACTTGAAGATCTTTTTCCAAAATCACTTTTGGAGCTTGACATAGCACGAGGAATTAAATCCTAAGCCTGTCTTGTCTCCACATTCTCTTTGACTCATAATAAGGTCATCCAAGGATTTAGATGCCTTAGTGAATGAGGCAATCACATTTTTGAGGTCATTCTCCCTATTTTCTATAGCAGCTATTATTGCTATTAACTTAGCATTTTCAAATTTTTAGACTTTTATTCTAATCACTATTTGACTTAGAGTACTCGGCTCCTTAGTCACCGAGAGTTTTGGCTCTTGAGTAGGTCATTTTCCTCATTTAGTAGTGTGTGAGAGGATTTAATGTGTTCAAAGTCTTTCATCATTTTGCCTAATGAATCATAAAGATCGAGTGGGTGATGAAGTGTGTGTGTCACGATCACTATCACTAGAATGAGTGTGATGAGTTAGAGTGTACCTCATCTTCTTGGTCAGGTTGGTTTTGTTCCTTGGCCATTAAACGATCAAGGCTTCTTCTTCGAGTCACTTGAGCGATTAGCTTCACTACTCTCAATCACCATGTGTCTTTTGACTTGTCTTGTCTCGTGATCTCTGCCCAACATTGCCTTTTTCTTTTCTTGTTTTCTTTCTCTCAAGACTTTTCTTTCCTCTTCATTCCCGTATTTGTTGACTACAGGATATGGGCAATCAAGGCATAGTGACCTGGTTGTCTGCGCCCAAAGATAGGTTTTCAACCTTTTGATCGCTCTTTCCATTCTTGGATTGTCACCCTTTGATATTCAACTTTTTGATGCTCGCTCTCTTGGTTGGTCTATCTTCCCTTGACTTGGAGGGAGCCGAGTGTCTTCCTCGAGGATTCACCCTTGCTCTCTTGTAGTTCTTATTGAAGAACTTGTTAAACCTTTTAACCATCGGGGCTATTTCCTCTTGGTCAATGACTTTTTGACCTCAGCTCTCTTGCCATCCTTAACAATTAGAGCAGCTGTTTTGGGCACAATTGTCTCCTCTTGGTCTTTTCTCCTCACTCAAATTCGTAGGCCTTGAGATCCGAGAATAGCTCATGGTTGGATGTCTTGGATAGGTCCATGGAATGCCTCGAGTGCCATGTCCTTCATTTCCCATTCACCGGGAGACTTCTTAGAATCTTCATACACATTTTCTTTTGTGTATATTCTTTTCCAAGTGCGAGATAGCTCATTGGTAATTTACGTGAACCGAGCATCCACCGTGATCCAAGGTCTCTCCTCGCAAGCATTTTAAAATTCTCAAATTTTTGTACAAAGAACAGATAGTTTATTTTCCTTGATTTGCTCACGAGCCTTCACAAATCAAGGTTAGCTTGTCCCATTTCTTTAGCCGTTTTGCATTATTGACTTTATTGAACATGGTTTTGTCCAAAGTTTTGTAAAGAATGTCCTTGGCCACATTGTCCAAGTTATATCTTTTCCTGTCATCATTTGTCCATTCAAATCTTCGATTTTTTAACCATAGCTGGTCCGGGAGCAACATCCTCTTCACCTTCACCGCAGCTCTCCTTGCAGCTGTGTTCACTTTTAAAATTTGCAGTGGCCCATCTTCTATCACTATCCACATTTCATCGTGTAATCTTTGATAAATGAGCATGCATACGAATTTTCCAATCATCAAATTCCTCAATAGTGAACATAGGGATGCGTGTCAAATTTTCTTCCATGATAATAACTTTGATGATTAAAAGAGTTTTGAAAGATCAAGTCTTCGAACAATCTTTGAAAGATTTTGAGATCTAGTTCAAGAACTGTCTGCGGAAGGCTCAAAGAACCAAACGCTCCGATACCACTTGTAGGTCCAAAGGGGTGTGAGTGTAAGGTTTAGAAGGGGGTTGAATAAACCTTACCAACTTTTCAAATTTAGCCCTTTTAAATATTCGAGTTAATACTACACTAAGTCCTTGATGGATAGCTAAGTTAGTTAATCAATGAGTTAGCCACTCAACAAACTCGATCGAGTTTGTTGATAGAATAACTCAAATGTTTTTGACTAAAGACTTAACTTGACGTGATATGTTTTCATTGGAAGACTTAACACCCTTGATTTTGGTTTAAGTTTGTTTCAATACTTGGTTTTAACACTTTGTTGATTATCAATTGGATAGCAAATTTATCGCCAGATATAAATGTAATATGCGAAATTAAAGTCTTTGAAATGTAAATGACACAATAAGTTTTTATAGAGGTTCGAAAATGGGGTAATTCTTCTACTCCTCTCTTCTACAACTCTTGGAGGAATCCACTAAGTATTGATCAATATACGAGTGGTTAACAAATCAGATACAAGTCTTGATCACATAGCCGACTTGATCCTTTGGGACTTAGTCCGAGATGCCTTGGTGACACAAATTGGTTTCTCATACGACTCGACTTCTTCACAGGGCAGCCCTTGCTACTACAGCCCACTTGCTCAAGTTCCTTGGATTTGATCACGAAGCCCTTCAAATAACTTAAGCCTGGTTCGCCTTGAACCTTTCTACAATCCTTCGTGGAATGTAGACCCCTTGGTTCTTCAAATGTTTCCTCTTCAACTGATTAAAGTCGTCTTTCCTTCACAGGTGAGTGTAGGATTGATTTCCTTCGTAATGTAGGCTTGAGGATTGAGCGTTTAATAATTTGAGAATATTTCAGTTACAAATGTTTCTTTCTTGCTTGTATTCAATTCTCAGATGGTCAAGGTAACCAAGGTAACCTTTTCTCAAATAAACTCCTCAGCCTTTTATAGTGGTCTTTCAAAAATCTGCCCGTTGAAGAGATAGGCTTATTTTTTAAAGTCACTTGTTGTCGTTGGCTTGTCTTGTTGCGCTTCTTGGAATTGACATTTCCTCGTATACATGATCCTTGACTTTTCGTGAGATCGACACAAAAAGCAAAAGTGCTTCCCATTGGTTTATTCCTTTTGCACGCCTCGGGATCAGTGCACTTTAAGAAAGATAGTATGGAAGTATTACTTGTTTAAGTAATTCTCTTGATTTACGCGGCAACGGATCTCTTTCGATTATCTCGACTTGATTGCATTTCCTTGCCTTCCCCTGGTGACTTCGAGTCGCCTTCCAATCATGGATGACTCTTTTGTCACTTCAACTTGAGACTTGGCTATCTTGAGTTGACTTGACCGATATACTTCACTCGCCTGCATACCTTCAATGAGTTCCTATCTTCTCTTCTTTGCGATACTCACCGCCTCACAATGAGTCTTCCTTCTAGTCTCCATTGTCTTCTTGCATGTTCAGGCATAGCCGACTTAACTCACTCGACCAAATTATCTATTACAATGCAATTACAACAAAAATGGGGTGCCAACTTCCTATTCTATGTTTTACATGGCATTCATCAAAATCTACAAAATAATTTCCCAACACTATAGAGTCTTTGAACAAGAGGACAATGGTCACGAAGAGAGTCTATCCATGTGGTTTTTGATGAACCTAATGTAAATGGAGAAGACATTGAGGAGTTAGGCCGATAAGTCAATCAAACAACTATGCGAAAGAGTCCCTATGTTGAAGTCAAGCCGGAGCAATCAATCAAGATGAAGGTGAAATATCTCGAATCTCAAAGACAACCGGAAAATCTGCAGCCTGCAAGCGATGATGAGAGGGTGATCAAGGAAACACACCAAGAAGACGACCGAACCTCCCGACTTACTCCAACCCGATGTGAGATGGCCGAGAGACCACCCAACAAAGCTAGTCATTGGAGATGTAAGAGATGGTGTAAGAACCAGATCCGAGCTCAACAAGAAGCTATTTTCACTTGTTTAATTTCTCAAATAGAGCCAAAAGATGTGTCCCAAGCATTGGATGATACACATTGGATGCAAGCCATGCAAGAAGAGTGAATCGAGTTTGAAAGAAACAAAGTTTGAGAATTGGTGCAAAGACCAACCCATCAAAATGTCATTGGCACAAGTTTGAGAAACAAAGCATTGGATGTTTCTTGCTTATGTTGCTCACAAGAACTTCACTATATATCAAATGGATGTGAAAAGTGCATTCTTAAAAGGATTGTTGAAAGAAGAAGTCTATGTTGAACAACCTCCGGGTTTTGAGCAAGACTCTTGGAGATAAGGTGTACAAGCTCAAGAAAGCTTTATATGCATTGAAACAGGCACCTAGAGCATGGTATGATACATTATCTCAATTTCGATGATAATGGATTCACCAAAGGCAAAGTAGATAGAACACTCTTGAGAATCCAAGATGGAGAGAGCATACTTTGCTTGTTCAAATATATGTGGATGATATCATTTTTGGATCCACAAACAAAGAGTCGTGTGTAAGTTCTCAAACCTCATGCAAGGTAAATTTGAAATGAGCGTGATGGGAGAATCGACATTCTTTCTAGGACTTCAAGTTAAACAGTGAAGGATGGAACCTTCATAAGTCGGACAAAGTATATCGTGGATTTAATGAAGAAATTTGGTATGGAAGAGAAGTCTTCGTGAAAATACCAATGAATACATCGGTCAAGATGGATATGGATGCGGATGGTAAGCTTTGGATCAAACCGATCTGAGCACTAATTGGATCAACTGTTCTATCTAATGAATAAGTAGGCCGACATCACCTTTGCGGTAGGAGTATGTGCAAGATTTCAATCGCTACAAAAGAAAGCCACATGACTACAAATAAGAGAATCCTAAGATATTTGAAGGGATGCCAGGAAGTCGGCTTATGGTATCCAAAGGAGGGTGGATTCAAACTTATAGGTTATTCGAGACTCGACTATCTTTGGATGTAGAGTTGACAAAAAAGTACTTCGTACATGTCAAATGCTTGGAACAGATCGGTTTCTTGGTTTAGCAAGAAGCAAAACTCAATAGCCACATCTACAATTGAAGCGAGAATACATAGTCGGGCAAAATTTGTGCCCAATTCTTATGGATGAGACAACAACCGAGAGATTATGATGTTGAAGAAAAAGAGATTCCAATTATGTGTGATAACACAAGTCCTATTGCAATCACTCGAGAATCCCGTGTTGCACTCTAGAACAAAGCACATTGATGTCGATATCATTTTATAAGAGATCATGTTGAAAAGAAAGACATCACCTTGAATACATCTCAACCGCAGATTAGTCGACATATTCACAAAGCCATTGTGTGAATCAAGATTTGAAGAACTCAAGCATGAGCTAGGGTTAATTGAGTGAGTTGACACTCGTAAGACTCAAGGAGAAGAGATGGAACGATAAAAGATGAAAACAGAGCAGAGCTCATGAATTAGCCAAGTGAACCAAATTGCTTTTAAATTCATTGTATCGAGTTAGGCGATAGGTGAGTCACTATATGAATAGAGAGAAGAAGAGATGGGTCGCTTAACGAGTAAGTTTTAGTCATTTATGAGCTAAGTGACAAAAACGCAATGTTTTTAATAAGCGGGAATGTTTTTAAGGATGATGTCAAAGCAATAATGATGTACAATCAAAAGTCGCACAACAAGCATATGATTGGATATAAATGTTGCCGCATTAAATGCGAGCAATTAAATGCTAATCGGCGTGATAAATTTAAACCGTTGATTTTGATCAAAATTTCAAAACCAAAAGCACATCCTTTCATAACCTTTATATACCCATTTGTTCCGTTTTTTCTCTCACTTCAAAAACTGTTCATCTCTCCAAAGCAAGAAAAACAAGTATCTTTTCTCTCAAAACCTACCAATCTTCGACCAAGTTTGTCAAGGTTCGTTCGGTAAAACTCGAAAAAATGGCATCAACCTATGATTTCACTAAACTACGCAAAAGCAAATCCACACCGGATCAACCGTGGATTTTGAAGGAATGTTGAAGCGGGGTTCGATGAAACCCTGGTGAAGAAGATAGCCGATAAGATCGAGAAATCCGGGTTGAAACCCTTTCTGACGATGGAATATCCTATGACGTACGTAGAAGAGGTCGCCCAGTTCTACGTGAATGCCGAGGTGCAGGACGAAGGGATTAAGTCCTCTGTCCACCGCAAGGACATCTAATCACCGCAGGACCTTGCGAAGCTAATCGCTTATTGCCATCGGAGGGCATGCCAAAGATTTATGAAGCAGACGTTGATTTGGTCGCTGCATGGAAGGAAGTGGCCAAACCAGAATGTGCTGCGAAAGTTGTCTACACAGCTGAGAAGAAGCTGCTGAAGGAGGACTATCATAAACTTATGGACATTGTTGCCAAATGTGTAGACATGAAATTTGGAAGCTTTAATCAGCTGTCCAAAACCAAGTTGATCGTCATGGCTGCGATCATGGAGGAGAAGAAGGTCAACTGGGCGTAATCTCCTGACGACTGCGCCGAATGTTGCTAATAAATCCTTCAAGGACAATGGGTGATTGGAGGATCTCTCCTGGGGTATGACCTTGTAATTGGCCACTTGATGGTGGTGAAGGGTGTTCCCCTTAGACATGGAAAATCATTCCATGTTAACAAGAAGATGTTTCCGGCCAACTTGTCCGGAGCCCGAAGAGAGCATACGCCAAGCGGGCGGACACTAGTGAGGGGAATCGTTGAACCCGAGGAAACAAATGTTGTCTCCCCTCCAAAAAGAAAGTGCCATGCACCGAAAGAAGACACGCCCTGCAAAAGAAGAAGAAAGATGCATGCACCTAAAGCCGAGTCACACTGCCCCTGCAGCCGTGTCTCCCCGCCCTGCGACCACGGTGGAGAAGGAATCTTTAATACCTTCTCCAGAATAAAGAAGAAGAGAGATCGCCATGGTGAGAAAGGCGCCTTCCTCTAAGGCAATTCCAAAGACCTTTACCTTCGAGGAACCAGAGGAAGTAAAACCGGACATTCCTCCGGTGAAAACTAAGAGAAGAAGAAGACTTACCAAGCGTTGAGCTTGATAAGACAACCGAGTCCCGCCACTCACCGAAAGAACTCGAGATCGGCTGGCGAGAAGAAGTGCGATCTCGAGTGCTTGATGAAACCGCCAAGTCGATGAGGCCGATCAACAGAGGCACATCGAAGACCCACCGTGGGCGAATTGAGAACAACAAGTAGCTAAGACAAAGCAGAATCCCCGTCGACAAGATCGTATCTCCACTGCGACGACGCCGAGGGGCGAAGAGCAAGCGGAGAGCTTGCTACCCTCCATTCCCGAAAAGGAACGGCAACAGGGAAAGGATGAGGATGATGATGTAATCATATGCTCTCCACTGTACCCGACATCCAAAATCGTCTAAGAGCATGGAGGACATGGAAGTCGAGACACTCTAGGGTGCGGTTTGAACACCCGAGTTCATTGATGAGGAAGAGGAACTCTTCAAGTTTCTCAAAGTTGATATAGTCTTAAAGCTCTAGATGAGGATAACTCAGTATTAATATACTGCAAATTCGGAAGGAAAACGAACGATCGAGAGCAACAGAAAACAGAGACGTGTGAGAAAGCCAACATCTCGTCCTCTTCTGAACCAAATGATCACACACTCATCCGCATATAAATGTTCTTTCGGAAGTGATGAGGACTTGGATCCTGCTTCGCTACGACGTAGGAGATAGAAATGCAAAGCAAGCCATGCGGAATCTAGGATGATGCATGAGCAACAATGACGGAAGGACCTGGAGAGTCTTCCATATCTCACCGAGATTGATCCATTGGGAGTGGTACAAACAGATTGCCACCGTTATTGCCGCAACCACTTCCCCCCACCACTCGAAGATGGATCTAGGAGAATTGGCGATGACACTAGGAATTTGGGTACCCAAGTTGAGCCAACCCTGCGAGAAGGTGTCTTACCACCCGTCCCTACTACCACCACTCATTTGACAAAGCCGAGTCCGGAGCAGAGTGACCCCAAAATAAGTCATTCACCGTGGTGAGCCACCGAGGGGGAAATTCACTGCGGCTAGGTCGGAGGATGTTTGCAATTAATCCACCCCCGAATCTAGGAGGTGAAGTGGAGAAGGAACAAGAAAACGAAACACGAAAGTTGTCATCGACGGCTCGGACGATTGAATCTGTCTCACCGGTGAAGTGCCAATCGCTCTGCAGCAAGGATGCTTTGTTGATGCAATCGAGGTACATGATGGTTACGCCCCGAGTTAACACTCGGGCAATGAAAGTACAATCCACGAGTCGAGACTCCCGTGAATGCCACCGCTGAGAAGACCCTAAGACAAATTTGCTGTCGAAGGGATTACACAAGTGCCTGCCGCACCCGAGACCGTAGGAGGTAATGAAGGCCTAAGGGAGGTTGAGACTACCCTAGGTAAAAATCAAGGAGATAAGAGCATTCCTCGAACATAATTTCGATTCGAGGAGGAAATCGATTTCTTCATGACTCCCGGATGATCCCGATACAACTTTCCCGGATCTGCAGATGAAGTCGAGTCTACCCCAACCGCACATCAAAAAGACTCGGTGAGGATGTTCTTCCAAGTACGAGTAAGCCGGACTTCAAGGTTGCTCGACAAAAGTTCAATTTTGATGATGAGCCAAGCCTTCAAAACTCATCATGTTCACGATGACGCCGATGGTGCAAATGAGGATTAGCAAATTCATTTAGCGTAATCTATCGAGGCCAAAGAAGTCATTAAGACAAATGAGGCTCGATCACCGCCAAACCTCTCACCAAGACCTAGTTAAACCGAAAGTTATCTGCGCGGCTCCACAAGATGCGTGATTCCACTCAACCGGGAACATCACGACCACGAGTAATGGAGGAATCTATACCATATGTCCGTGATGATGTTTTTGAAGAAACTTTCCCTTTCTCTATTGAGTACGCCGATCTTGATGAAAAACAAATTTCAAAGCAAATGACGTTTCAATGTCGGACCTGACCCGATTATTCCCACGATACTATCATCCCAAAGAGGATTTGATTTTGATGCGGCTTGGCCGCCACCGAGACCGAGGTGACAAAATGAGGTGCACGGGGAGGTCTTCAAGACAATCCTTGTATAGATTGAGAAGATAGAACGACACCAGGATACATTGGATATGCGGCCGGGACAACAGGATGCAACTCTTACAAATGGATTTGCGTGGAATAGTGATTAGAATCGAGGAATGGTGTCAACAACAACAGACAATGCGACTCGAACAAGTTAGATATTTCAAGGCACTGTACAACAAAATGTTGATCCGGAGCGATAATGCGACATGAAGAGGAGGATGCAAGAAAATATTGATAGAATGCATGCCTCCCACACCACCGAAATGGAATCTAGCTGCCGAGAATTTCATCGAAAAGAACTTTTGCGCGTAGAGGAGAATATGAATGAAAAGTTCAAATTCTTATGGCTGAAATGAAGGCTGGTGGCAAATGAATCCAAAGCCACTCGCTTAGAGTTTCAGATCGCATACCCACAAAGACTCCAAGCAAAACTCGGCTATCGGCGCCTAGATTTCATGCTTGGGCATGTTCCCGGGGTTCCTCTCTCCTTTGATGATGCCAAAAAGGGGAAGAGAAATACCAAGACATTAAAAGGGTCGAAGTGGAGAAAGATAAGGTCGCAAAATTGTTGAAGAAGAAAACAGATTGAAGAAACGAAGAAAGAAAAAAAGGGAAAAGCAATGAGGGGGAAGGTTCAAAAGATACGACTCTAATGTTTGTTGAAACCCCTCAACAAGGCCTTGTCACAAAATGACATAATCAAGAAACTTCCAGATGAAATCTGCTTCCAACACTCTATTGTACCTATGTCCGAGAAGAGAAAAATCGTAGAAGCGAGGGATGAAGGAGGTTAAAAGAAAAATAGATGCCCGTGCGATGGAAATATTGAAACAATACGAAGGCATTCCTGGAAAGAAAAGACACAGATGCCATTCCGCATTTACGGAGACGAGCCACGCGTCAGTGGAAGAATTCAAAACGCTCGAATTCGAGGGATACTTCAAAAATATGTCCATAGCCCAAGCCTGGGACTTGTATTGGGAGAAAGGTCTAAAGCTATGTGAAGAAGGCGACAGATAGCAGACTACTAGCAACCCCCTGCTTTGGTCACTCTCTTTGGAAAGAAGAAGACTCGATTACAATATAGGCCCGAGAAAGAGGAAGGAGTAGTGGAGTCGGAGGTTTTCAACCTAGACCTCTACCCAAAAATATTGAATATATAGATCCGGGCAAGAAGGAAAAGATCTACTGGCCGATATGACGAAGTAGCCAACCAGGAAGTGGCTAGGAAGAATGCTTTGACTATGTCAAAAGAATTGAAGAAGAAAACAAAAGGCGGGGATCACCGTGGGAAGAAAGGCAAGAAAGGAGGAGAAAAGACGAAGCCGCTTAAGAGCCTATGAGAAAAGAAGGCAATCAAGATGAAAAGAAGAGAAAGAGAGCAGAGGACGACGAGATGAAGAAGAAAGAAGAGGCAAGGCGATGAAGTGTCGTTATCCACCCCTTCATGTATTTTACTCGATTGTAAATACATATGTATGCAAGTCTTCTCATTTATGAATAAAAATTGTGTAATTTCTATATTTTTGAATAGATATAAAATGCTATGTTTGCTCGATACACATTGTAAACAAGCGTAAAAGACAAGAATGTTATGATCAATAGAAAGATTGATTCTACGCATACATTCACTATTTCTACATTGTCTGTATGTATCTTTGATGCTTACATTTTGTATGTATATTTTAAGTTTTGGCATCATCAAAAAGGGGGAAATTGTTGGGAAATTTATTGTTTAGATTTTGATGAATGCCATGTAAAACTTAGACTAGAAATTTGGGACCCCATTTTTCTTGTAATTTGCATTGTAATAGATAAATTTTGTTGAGCCGAGTCAAGTCAACTCTGCTGAATATACAAGAAGTCAATCAAGATCGAAATGAAAACTCCGCCGTGAAACAACCGAGTATGGCAAGAAGGAAAAGTCAAGAGCTCGACTAAAGGAGTATCGGTTGGGATTCAACAAGCGTGAATGGTCGACCAAGTCAACTCAAGAAGCCAAGTCTCAAGTTGAAGTGACAGATGAGTCATCCATTGATTGGAAGCAAACTCAAGTCACCTGGGGAAGTTAGAAGATTTGCGGTCAAGTCAAGACAATCAAAAGAATCCGTTGCCGTAAGTCAAGAACATTACCTAAACAAGTAATACTTCCATGTCTGTCATGTCTTAAAGTGTTCATCCCGAAGCGTGCAAAATGAATAAACCAATAGGAAACATCGCACCTTGTGTCGACTCAAAAGTCAACATTCATTTAATACGAGGAAATGTCAACATCAAGGATCGCAACAAGACAAGACAACGAACACAAGTAACTTTTGAAAATCACCTATCTCTTCAACTATGATTTTTGAAAGTTCACTATAAAAGGCCGAGGAATCTCATTGAGAGAAGGTTACCTCAACCACGAATTATCAAGCAATTATTCGAATCAGAACTTACAAAATATTCTCAAGTTATTCAAGCAAATCCTCAAGTTGTGAAGGAAAGACAACTTCAAACTCATGAAGAGGATACTTTTGAAGAATCAAAAGGGGTCTACATTCCAAGGAGATTGTAGAAAGGCTCAAGGTCGAACCAGGTCTCAAGTTATTGGAGGGCTTCGTGATCAAATCCAAGAAGCTTGAGCAACCGAGCTGAAGTAGCAAGCGCAGCCGCCCGTGAAGAAGCCGAGTCGGACGAGAAGCCACCGTGTGTGACCAAGGCATCTCCAAACGAGTCCCAAAGGATCAAGTCACCGTGTGTGATCAAGACTTGTATCTCGCCCGATAACCACTTTGTACTCGATCAATACTTAGTGGATTCCTCCAAGAGTTGGAGAAGAGAGGAGTAGAAGAATTACCCCATCTTCGAACCTCTATAAAAATTAATTGTGTCATTTACATTTCAAAGATTTAATTTACGCATATCATTTTATATCTCTGATAATTTGCTATCCAACTGATGATTAACAAAGTGTTAAACAAACTTAAACCAAATTTAAGGGTGTTAAGTCTTCCAATAAAAATCTCATCACGCCAAGTTAAGGTTTAGACTAAACAATGAGTTATTCTATCAACAACTCAATCAAGTCCGCTGAGTGGCTAACTCTATTTGGTTAACTAACCTAGCTGTCCCTTAAGGACTTAGTTGTGTATTTAACTCTTTATTATTTTAAAAGAACTAAAATCGAAAAGGTGGTAAGGTTTATTCAACTCCCCTTCGTCGATCATTCTCTCAGTGCAATTAAACGCCCTGTAATTAGACTTACTAGGCATATAATCAAACACCAAAAGTCTCTTACATTTCTCCACACAAAACCCCAATAAAGAAATAAGAGGGTAAGATTTTAGCCCACCATGAATCTTTAACTCATTTTGAAACTCTTGTTCACTCGGAGTGAAGTTGAGTCAAGAAGTTCTACAACTACCAATTTCCCAAATTTCAAAATAACTCAAAACAAAGTGCCAGAGCCCCCTTTTCCTATGGAATTTGAGTCACTGAAATTGTGGGTACCATTTTGAGTTCTTCGTAACTAAATCTCTGCCTAAATTTGAGTTTTTACAATGGGCTTGTTCTTGACCTGTGAACTAAAGAATACAAGAGATAGTAAATAAAATACATAATAGTAGAGAGGAAAAAGGAACACGAGTCTTTTCAAATGCGAGAAAAGAGAAGAAAAATAGGAAGAATACAAAAACAATTACTATAATTATAATTCACACCATAGAAAAGGTTGTCTCTAATGAGTGGTGGAACCAAACACACGCTTATAACAAACATGTTAATTGATTTAAATATATATTTGTTAAATTTGGTCGTTCTAAGGAGCTCCTCGCTACAAATCTTCAATTCTAGTTCTCCGAACTTCCACTCACCCGACATTGGTTGAACCTAGTGATTGTTATATCCACCCACTCATATATAAATCAAAAAAAAGACCTTGCTCTTCTAACCTTCGCACTAAACTAAAAAGCTCATTAGAATGAATAAGATGAAACATGATGAAAAAAATCATCTTACATTATTAAGTGATATTGTACCTTAGTCCGACAACATTACTCAAAGAATCCTACAAAATCTCAACTCGCAACATTTGATGACAAAATTAAAAGATCAAGCACCACTCACCGCTACATTTGTTGCCACTATCTCGTCAATCTTTGAGCTCTTAGGCGCATAAATGTCAAGGTGTAAGATGCATAATTCATCACATGTTAAGAAGGAACTTGGAAAGATAAACAATGACAACAATCGGATGACAATCAAGACAATAACTCGTAACATGCAAAAAAAAAAAAGTCTAGCAAACAGAATAGAGATGATGACATATTCATTAGAAGCATAACATTGTATTTCCCAATTCATAAATGTTGAATAGGTGTTGATAAGCAAAGCGAGCATCTTCACCGAAACCTAAAACCTTAAAGTTCCATGAGTCCATCGAACCTTAAAAACATATTGAAGTATAAGCAAGCATGAAGTTGGAAAAGTAACTCAAACATAGAATCAATCTAATACTTCCAACAACTTTAGAAAAATCCACATATAATTCTTACAATATCGATAAATAAATGAGAAAAAAAACGTATGACCAAAAAATCTTTCAAATATTAGACTAATATGTTCATACAAAATTCAATGAACACCATAAATGGGCATCTCACCACCACAAATGCAATGTAATTTCGAATATCCGAAGAAAAACAAAACCAGAATATCTTACAATTTGACTTAGAAGTTAAATCTCCAAAATTAGAGAGGAGAGCGTGGCTTGGTTCGGTTGATTGCACAACTCCGCTTCAATCAGATTTTCTAATCCGAACTCGGCCGATGGTGCTCGTATGTCCGTGACCGGTGTTTTAAGGTGGCCCTGCGATGTTGGGGGATAGGGTTTATGTTAAGCAAAAATTAAGGTAGAAGTTTGTGCGAGTATGCGAGGTGGTTGCGGTGGCTATGGAAGCGCGAATGGGTATGGTCGTGGAGATGAAAAACAATTGTGGTAATGATAAGGGCTAGCTCGAGAAACCGTGACTCGTGCGGGCGGATCTTGGTGGTTTGAAGTGCAGCAACAACTAAGGTATGAAAAGATCGAGGTGAGGTGGGTGATTTGTTGAGTCGATGGTCGAGGCAAAACAAGTAACACTTTAATTATATTTAATACCCAATTACATTATACTCTTATTCTATTTAAATATTAATTACGTTTGTTTAATGTAAATTGGGAAAAAAAAGAGCTAAATACATAAAAGTGTCATTTTTGTATTGAAGCTAAACAGAATAAGTTTTCGATTTATTTAAAAATAAACAAATTTTCCCACCAATCAACATCGGTTACAAAACACGTTGTCCGCTCACCGACGTTAAAGAGTAAACAGACATCATCATCCAAAACCGTCGCATAAGCCGATGTGTATGACATGAATAAACATCGGTATTACATCGGTGCGCAAAGAACACCGTCTATTAGCGTACACATTAGAAAAGTAGAGTGATTTACTTTCATCACCCTAACATAATTAATATACCAACAAAGAAAAATTTGGCATTGAGAACCTAAATTTCAAAGTACCAACATGACAAGGTTAAAATTAAAATATCTCAAAACATTCACGTAAAAACAACTCTTCATTACCACTTGGAAGGAAAAACTTGCGAAAGACAAAGACCGGATATAAGAACAGAGAATACAACACAAAATGGACCCTCCTAAAGTTAAATGAGAATAGGAAACTCAACATTAAGGGAACTCGCTTAACAAAATTAACAATGCAAAGATGCATTTTTTTCAAAGGATGAAATTTGGTATAATGCCACATTCTCCTAGTTGGCAATTTACATATCGATTAGAAATTTCTCCACCACGGAATAAGAAATTGTGGAACAGTTTAGCCGTCCCCTAACAATAGCTTACATCCCTTAATCCGCACAAAGATTAAAATCAAGCACGCTCTTATGTGGCTTCACAAGTGAGAAAATGAACAATGGGTCAAAAGCTCTTATGAATTGATATAGTTGGGGAAGATTAATCCGTATAAGGATATAATGAAAAATAAATAAAAAAAAAATGAAAGCAACATTAGAATAATACATACCGCATAGAGAATTAGTAATGATAAAGAAGAATGGGGAAAGCAAAACGAAACATGAGGACTTTTTGTTGAGCCTTAGAGTCAAAAACAGTGCCCACATTCCTTTCAAAGGAACCAAACACACAGCTTATAACAAACATGTTAATTGATTTAAATATATATTTGTTAAATTTGGTCGTTCTAAGGAGCTCCTCGCTACAAATCTTCAATTCTAGTTCTCTGAACTTCCACTCACCCGACATTGGTTGAACCTAGTGATTGTTATATCCACCCACTCATATATAAATCAGCAAAAAAGACCTTGCTCTTCTAACCTTAGCACTAAACTAAAAAGCTCATTAGAATGAATAAGATGAAACATGATGAAAAAAATCATCTTACATTATTAAGTGATATTGTACCTTAGTCGACAACATTACTCAAAGAATCCTACAAAATCTCAATCGCAACATTTGATGACAAAATTAAAAGATCAAGCACCACTCACTGCTACATTTGTTGCCACTATCTCGTCAATCTTTGAGCTCTTAAAGCTGCATAAATGTCATGGTGTAAGATGCATAATTCATCACATGTTAAGAAGGAACTTGGAAAGATAAACAATGACAACAATCGGATGACAATCAAAGACAATAACTCGAACATGCAAAAAAAAAGTCTAGCAAACAGAATAGAGATGATGACATATTCATTAGAAACATAACATTGTATTTCCCAATTCATAAATGTTGAATAGGTGTTGATAAGCAAAGCGAGGCATCTTGATGAAACCTAAAACCTTAAAGTTCCATGGGTCCATCGAACCTTAAAAACATATTGAAGTATAAGCAAGCATGAAGTTGGAAAAATAACTCAAACATAGAATCAATCTAATACTTCCAACAACTTTAGAAAAATCCACATATAATTCTTACAATATCAGATAAATAAATGAGAAAAAAACTTTATGACCAAAAAATCTATCAAATATTAGACCAATATGTTCATACAAAATTCAATGAACACCATAAATGGGCATCTCACCACCACAAATGCAATGTAATTTCGAATATCGAAGAAAAACAAAACCGAGAATATCTTACAGTTTGACTTAGAAGTTAAATCTCCAAAATTAGAGAGGAGAGCATGGCTTGGGTCGGTTGATTGCACAACCGCTTCAATCAGATTTTCTAATCCAAACTCAGCTTCGATGGTGCTCGTATGTCCGTGACCGGTGTTTTAAGGTGGCCCCTGCGATGTTGGGGGATAGGGTTTATGTTAAGCAAAAATTAAGGTAGAAGTTTGTGCGAGTATGCGGAGGTGGTTGCGGTGGCTATGGAAGCGCGAATGGGTATGGTCGTGGAGATGAAAAACAATTGTGGTAATGATAAGGGCTAGCTCGAGAAACCGGCGACTCGTGGCGAATCTTGGTGGTTTGAAGTGGAGCAAAGAACTAAGGTATGAAAAGATCGAGGTGAGGTGGGTGATTTGTTGAGTCGATGGTCGGGGCAAAACAAATAACACTTTAATTATATTTAATACCCAATTACATTATACTCTTATTCTATTTAAATATTAATTACGTTTGTTTAATGTAAATTGTGAAAAAAAAGAGCTAAATACATAAAAGTGTCATTTTTGTATCAAGCTAAACAGAATAAGTTTTCGATTTATTTAAAAATAAACAAATTTTCCCACCAATCAACATCGGTTACAAAACACGTTGTCCTTCACCGACGTTAAAGAGTAAAAAGACATCATCATCCAAAACCGCCGCATAAGCCGATGTGTATGACATGAATAAACATCGGTATTACATCGGTGCAGAACACCGATGTCTATTAGCGTACACATTAGAAAAGTAGAGTGATTTTAAATATAATATTCATAATTTTATTGGAGTTTTATTTCCATTTTGTAAAAGTGAAAGTGATACATATGTATCAAGCATGTATATATATATATATATATATATATTATTAGTAGTAATTTAAAGCTAAAAGATGGTTATTATATATTTTTATTATTAAAGGAGGTATATATTCTTACTTATTAAAAGGTATATATATATATATGTATATATATATTACCATTCTACCTATACAAAGAATATCTTTGTGGAAGTGATCAAGATTTACGCTAATTTACGGTCTTTTTAATTTGGATATATATTAAGTTTATATATATCAATTAAAAGAAACAGGTTTGAATATGTTATTTTAAAATTCAAAAAATGAGAAAAATTGTGATGTTACTTAATTAATGAAATTCGAGTTGTTTATATTAGGCGAGGTAGTGTAGTAAAGTTGTTAATTATAAATTTGAGACTAAAATATTATATATTTACAGATCGTTGACACATAAGGTTGGAAACTAACCATTAGCCATCAAATAAGTAAGACACGGCATAAAAGGTAAGTAAAAATCCATCTCCAATTGTAATGCATGAACATAATAGTGTTGTTTGAATTGATTGTATTATATGTGATTGTGGTATCTTGTGGAATATATGTTGATATTATATGTTGCATAATCGGCTTGTATGATGTTGCAATATGGTGCTTGGTGATCCATTGAACATGTCATTCACAAAGATTTGCATGTGCATGCGTATTACAAGAGGATGTTCGCATGCACGAAAATATTTTCTGAAGCAAATAGATATTTGCTGACCACTTTGCGCTTAGTGCACCGAGGCACGCCGGGCGTGTGCTTATGATATATATTTAGGTATAGCAAGTGAGATACTTCCTAGTGAACACAGAGCTAGATGGGGATGGGCTCTCGGTGGGTCACATGAGGATGGTCCATTTGTGAGTACCTATGTATGACCTCGGGTGTGATGATTTTCTTGGCGGACACGAGGGATGCAAGTAGTGGACCCTTGGTGGGCCGCGGGAGGATGGTCCACACGTAGATTCATACCGATATTATTGGCCATTTGATTATTCTTTGTGTGTAGAGCTCTTTCCTGTGCTTAGTAGTTGGTTAGGGGCCCAAATGAAAGAAAATGATTTGCGAAAAGTATTTCAATTCATGGATTTTACAAGCGAGCATTACATGTTGGAAAAGCATCATTATTCTTTGGACATGCATGATTTTTACTTGCCGAGCTTTAGCTCATGCGCTTCATGCATTGGCGAAGTAGCTTGACAATACCCGAGCCTCGTTAGCTTATCGGACAATCTTTGGAGCTTCATCGAGGTTTTGAGGATCATGGATATTGATGACGACCTATCGGGCTTGTTTTTGGGTTCATGTTGATTTTGCTTCATTGTGTTTAGGAAAGAACACGTACTCTTTATATCTTTTTATGTTGTATTATAAAAATATATAAATAACGTGTTGTTTGAGTTTTGGGTTCGTATATCTAGTTATCGTGTTTACGTACAAATAGGGTTGATCGCCTTTTGCCTCGAATGATAAAATCTTTGTTGCATTATGTACAGGTTGTTTCGTTGATCGCCTGTTATTAAATTTAAACACGGAAAAGCAAAAAAAAAATTTACACGTTTTAAAAAGGCTTTGTGGTTGAGTTGTGCTATTTATTATTTTCTAATAGTAGCAATATGGGTGGGCGTGACAAAGTGGTATCGAGCTCGGGCTGCAGTTCTCAGACTATCCATGTACATGAACTCAAAACTTGTAGTTACGGCAATGCCGATAAGTTTTACTTTATTGTCGATGCATTTTATGTTTCATGAAATTATATTGGTCATGTGTTATTAGGTCATCCTAAGACAGTGTTTTAGCCATGGTGAGAACTAGAGGTGAGAGTAGTGGTGGGGATAGAAACCAAGGAGGGGAGACACCTATTCTAACTAGTGATCGAGATAATATCATTAATAGAATTGCAAGACTCATCCAAATGACAATCTGAATAAATTCAACAACTCATCCATCAGAGTTGCGCAGCGGAAGCGTGGTGGGCCCATAACTCACAGGGTCCCAGAGAAGAAGAGAGTTTTCCAAGTTCAAAGATCGAAATCCAACTTTCAACCACGTCAAGGACAACAACAATGGGAACAAGTTAAGCGCTAAAGAGTTGATTAGAGTAAGGCACCTATAACACTACTTTTTCGCCCTAGGTGGAACACTCAACATACTAGAAGATGCTTGATAAATACCAGGATATATTTTACGTGTGGGATGTTAGAACATTTTGCGAACGTGTGCCTAAATAGTCCAAATCATATAGGACAAAAACATGTACCAATCAAAGCGTTTACTATCACGGAGCGCGGTATGCGAACTCGTTAGTGGTTATAGGTAAACTTCTTATCTTTGACACCCCAACATTCGTACTATTTGATTCGGGAGCGTCACATTCATTTGCATCCACTGAGTATGTGAGAAGACCGGGTAGGACACCGATGTAGCGGTGGTTACAATGTAACAATTCCCTGAGATTCAAAATAAACAAATCAAATTTTGAAAGCTTGTGCTATTCCAATCGAGAATAGAGATTTATGTGAATCTAATTGTGTTAACCATGAATGACTACGATATCATTTTGGGCATGGATTGGTTGTCGAAGCATGGTGCTACAATCGATTGTTGGAAAAAGATAGTAACCTTTCAACCCCCCGGAGAAGATTAATTTACTTTCATTGGAATCAAGATTTCCAATGATATCGCACTAAAGGCAACGTTTACTAGATGTTGGTCGTGAAGGATACCTAGTAAGTTTCATGACCATCGATGAACAACACCAACCAAACCTTGATGGATTTCCAATAGTGAGAGAATATCCCAATGTATTTCCGGATGATCTTCCCGGATTACCACCGATCGCGAGATCGAGTTTGTTATTGATCTACTTCCAAGAACGTCTCCAATTTCTAAAGCTCCATATAGTATGGCTTTATCAAATTGTACGATGAGATTGTATATCGACTACCGAGAATTGCACAAAGTCACAATCAAGAATAAATACCCGCTACCTCGAATAGATGATTTGTTTGATCAACTTCAAGGTGCATCGGTATTTTCAAGATTGACTTGCGATCCGGTACCATCAATCGAAATAAAAGGAGATGATATACCCAAGACAACATTCAAGACGCAGGTATGGACACTATGAATTTTTGGTGATGCCATTTGGGTTAACGAATGCCTCGATCGATGAATCGGGTATTTAGAGACTTTCTAGATTAATTTGTTATTGTGTTTATCGATGACATCTTGATTTACTCTAGAAACGAAAGATGAGCACGGTGAACATTTGAGAATAGTATTAGAGGTCTTGAAAGAAAAGCAATTATATGCTAAATTTAAGAAATGCGAATTCTAGTTAGATCGAGTAGTATTCTTGGGACATGTTGTGTCCTGGAGGCGGAATCTCGGTTGATCCAAGTAAAGTAGAAGCTATCAACAATTGACCACAACCTACAAATCCTTCGTAAGACGTAGTTTTCTCGGGTTTAGCTGGCTATTATCGCCGGTTTGTGGAAGGATTCTCCAAGATTGCTTCACCTTTAACGTAATTGACGAAAAAAGTGTCGCATTCAAATGGACGGAGGCAAGCGAACGAAGTTTTCAAGAACTGAAAAGAGATTGACTTGACCTATTCTATCAATTCCATCAGTCTCGGAGGTTTTGTCGTTTATAGCGACGCGTCAAGAATGGTCTAGGATGCCTATTGATGCAAAATGGTAGGGTGATTGCGTATGCGTCTAGACAATTGAAGGACTATGAAAAGAATTACCCAATGCATGATTTAGAGCTTGTTGCAGTGGTATTTGCGCTTAAAATATGGAGGCATTACCTATACGGAGAACAATGTGAGATCTACACAGATCATAAGAGTTTAAAGTACTTCTTCACGCAAAAGTACTAAATATGCGACAACGTCGATGGTTGGAATTAGTGAAGGATTACAATTGTGTGATCAACTATCATCCTGGTAAAGCCAATGTTGTAGCAGATCGTTAAGTCGAAATCAACACAAAGCAATGCAATTGCGATTCGCATTTAGAAACCGTGAGTTAATGGATCTCCGAAAAATGAACGTTGAGATTGTATCATTGGGGTCCATTGAAGCTAGATTAGCGCGTTAACATTACGACCAACGTTAATAGATAGAATCCAACAGAACAACAAGGTGGTGATTACTATGCCAAAGTAAGGAATAATATTGCCTCGAGCATCTTTTGACTTCAAAATATCCGAGGATGGAGTACTTCGATTTAAAGAATGGTCATACGTGCCAACAACGTGGAAAATCTTCGAGAGGATGTTCTAAATGCAGCGCATTCAACGCTATATTCGTACATCCAGGAGCTACTAAAATGTACAGAGATTTGAAGATGCACTGGTGGCTAGGCATGAAAGGTGATTGTTCGCCTTATTTTTAGCTTCACCGCAAGTGTACGGTGTAGTTTATAGAATAGGGTAAGCAAGGTCGTATCCACGGAGACTAATAAATTAATATGCTAAGTATTGATCCAAGATAGTCTTATTTTTATTTAGACGATCGAAATTTGATGATTGTTGTATTGAGATTAAGACAATTTAAATCACTAAAACACAAGATTAAGATAATACAAATGATAGAAGTATCAAGATAATGAAATGGATTTCTGAGTTAAGGTTTCGATTAATAACCCTCTTGTTGTCCGGTTTAATCAAGCCACTTATTATCAATATTCCTATAAGACGATCACAAAGCTATTTTTTCCTCCCTCTCGAGATGCATATAAAACGTAGATTGAAATACTTATGCTAGCATCTCTACTCAACATGAAGCATTCAACTCCCAAAAGTTTAAAAGGTCAAATGTCCTCACAAATATTTACAAACCTCTCGATTCATGCAAATATTTGTGTCGAGTATTCAAGATCTAATATTGAAACTCATCTCTCGAATTATGAATCAATATATCAAACAAGTTAAATCATTGATCAAGTGATAAAACAAGAATAAGCTCAAAATACTCAAATAGGCTTCAAGATAATAACTTCAACTAAGATTAAGACATCCAACAAGAGTTCATTAATCTACTTCCAAAACCCGAATCTCAAGAGTTTAGCTACACATGATTAAACAACTTATAAACAAAGTGTTCAAAGCCATTACAAATGAAAATGAAAGATTGAAACTAAAAGAGAAGCAAGAAAAACTTAGGAACGCCGACAATCTCTCCATATATCTCCGTTCTTCAAGCTCCGATGCAACCCGATTGTCTCCTTGATATCTCCTTCCAAGAGTTGACCTTGTCTTGTGTTGTAGATCCCAAAAATGCCAGAATATCCTTGTGTGCGCCCCCAAAGCCTTTTTATACCCACCTTGAAGTTTAGGGCATAATGTCATAGACATGGGATTCAGTAGCAGACGCACGGGTGGTGCGTCGGAGCACGGGTTACCCGTGCGCCACCCTCGCTGAAATAATCCAAGTCTCTGAGCGCACGGGTGGTGCGTCGAGCACGGGCTACCCGTGCGCCATCCCGTGAATTCATCCCTTCTCTTCAGAGCGCACGGGTGGTGCGTAGAACGCCGGCCTACCCGTGCGCCATGCAGAGGCTCAAGGTTTCTTTGTTCGGGTGCACGGGTGGTGCCTCGAGGCACGCCCAACCCGTGTGGCCCCTGTCTTTTCCTTAGACGTTCAATTTTCGCTCTTTTAGGCTTCACTTTTCGTATACCCACTCAATTCTCCGTGTTTCCACTTTCCTATCCTCGTATTCGTATTCAATTTTCTTCAAATATCATGAAATTCCTACAAAATAAGTAAAGTGTAATATCTTTTCCACAAGGAGTGAATATGTAACATTTAACGCGAGTATGTGCATGTTTACCCATCATTATAGCCAGAAATACGCCTCAATACATGCAAAACTCACACTTATCAAAATCCCGAACTTACACCGTTGACCGTCCGATCAACAATTTTTTTGAAAACACGATAAATCACAACAGGAGATAAGAATAAAAGCGCACACAACGGATCCAAAAAGAAATTCATATTGTTCATCATGAATGTCAAGCAACAAACCAATCAAGCCTCAAATATCCGATCAAAGAACACGCCTCAAGTAAAACAAAGTGAAATGCTCAATTCCAACTCTCAAAGTTAAGTGTATACTCTCATCTCACGAGGATATAGGGGCGTGTTTACGCTCAAATCAATTCGATGTTGCAAAATTACCATAGGCTTGCAATTCCTAATATCTCCGCCACTAGAGTGTATGCAATTTGTGAATCAAAAAGGACTTTCTCATTTGGTTGTAATGAAGGCTCTTTGGTTTGGGTAGGAAATTTTGGATAAAGTGACTCAAACTCGAGTATATAGACCGATGAGCATATCAATCATTTTCATTACAATCTCATATGCTACTCCAATCATCCCTCATTTTTATCAACTTTATTTATCTCCATTTCCTTTCTTTCTTTTGAGAATCGCCTCAAATCACAATCATTCGCCCCAAGTTTATCAACTTTTCAATTTTTTTCATTTGTGCATTTTCAACACTTTTTTTTTTATTCAACTCCTTTCGTTCCTCTTTTTGTTCCATTTAACCAAGTATGCCCACTTATCCTATTTTTCAATTCCCACCCATTCATCCTTATTCATTCCTTTACTCAACGCTATACATTCGAGTTTAAGGTGATGGATATATTAAGATCAAGGGTTAAATTTTTGTGGTTATCAAAGAAATAGGCTATAGGCTCAACTTGGCTAACTAGAATTTCAACATCTTTAGGTAGGTAAAAGGATTGAAAGTCTAGCAAAGATGGCCTTTAATCACATTCACAATTCGATACAACATGTGGCCTTGACAGAGATACCCAAGCAAGTTCTAGAATTTTAACAACATGAATGATACACTCAAATCACAACAAGACGCACAAGATACAAGCGGTAAAGGCTCAAAAGCTCACAGGCTTGCAATTATGTAATTCAAAGCATCAAACCAAGTTTTCCATATCAACATGCTCAATGTCATCTATTCAAGGCTCAATCAACTCATGACTACCA
Source organism: Rehmannia glutinosa (assembly GCA_016081115.2). NCBI lineage: Eukaryota > Viridiplantae > Streptophyta > Magnoliopsida > Lamiales > Orobanchaceae > Rehmannia > Rehmannia glutinosa. The sequence goes on along the minus strand of CM071937.1, from coordinate 71,514,707 downwards.
TCCAATCCCAACAATATGAATTTTCAATCAACACACAAACAACAAGTTGCAACATGCCCGGTCAACTCACTCTCTAACCACTACGAAAGCAATAGACGTGCTAAAGCTATAAACGTGCTCTAATGCAAATGCAATCTAGAATGCTCTAATGCAACTATATGAAAATATGAAATGCATGAATTTTTTTTTTGTATCCACACTTTTCATATATTAAAATACTATCTCTCCCCCCAAACTTGAATGAAATTATAGTGTCCTAAGGGGAAAAATAGAATTTCAATAACGAAAAGTGGGGATATACCTAATCATCATGCGGTGGCGGCGGTGGGAAGTGGCCTTGGGAAATATGCCACATTTGTAATTGGAGCACTTGCCACGTCTCCTCGGAATGCCGATCATAGTGTTCACCGAACGCGAGAAAATCAGCCCGATGTTGCCTTAAGTCCTCCCCTGTTGCCTCAACTCCTCTCCTTGCCGACGCAAGTCCTCCCCAAACGCATATAACATGTCTTGAAAATCGATGCCGCGTTGGGGTCCTCCACTATGATAAATCGGACGATCCCCGCTTTGAGAACGTCGGGGTAATCGCCTCCGTGTGAGGACTCGGGTATATCATATCCAATTTGGGGTGATGAGGTTCCACCCCATTTCTCGTCCATGTATCTCATCCTCCTCCGCCACCATATCCTCTTCATCCTGAAACCTTCAACTCTGCGCTTCTTTCTTGCATCTATAGCCTCCGTAATTCGGTTATGTGCGTCGAGTTCATTAGGAAGTTGGTGGTGTCTGTCAATGTATCGACTGTGGTGTATGGCGGGTTAGGCAACTAAATGCAAAGACCTTTCTTTTGTAGAAGTACCAATGTGTTGTCTTCGTTTGCTATGAACTTCATGTGGTGCAACGATGCCAAATTAACCCGAGTGCTTTGCCGGAAATAGGCTCCAAGCCTCGAAATCGACGTTGAAATCTTTGGGTAATAGGGGTAATGAGCCCCTATAGAAATCGTACCCCTTCTCGCCTAGCTAACTGTTCTATTTGCTCTGCGAAATTGTGGTGTGTTGTAGGGGGTATTTGTGACCATACACCATAGTAGATATAGCTCCTTAGTAGTCATCCCTCCAATATTTTCTCGGGGCGAACACGGAGGATGCGATCCACGCGTTGTATGTACCGAAAAACTGGATTCCTGGATCCAAGAGGCTTTGGCGGTCCGCGCGCATACAACATAGGCCCCGTTTGTGGTGTTTCCACAAGCATTCTCCAAAAGTCATATTGATCATAATGGGGCATCGGGCGGGTACGAGCGTTCGTTGGAACCTCGAAAATGGTGTTCAATTGGGTCATAGACAGCTTGTCTACGAACGTTCCCAACCGGAAGCGTATCATATATGGTTCGAAAGTCCGCGCCTTTGTTTGAGTACTTCCACGGTACTCAAAAACTCTAGTGTGAATCGTTTAAAGGTCGGCCACCTTCGGCTCATAAAATTGGTCCATCCGACCTTTGCGAAGAGACGCCAAACGTCCTCATATATCCCCAAAGTTTGTGTACGATCATCGTCGGCATAGCGGGATGGAGCTATTTGGCGAACCACCAAGCGATTCCATCGCTCAAGATCATCGGCGTTTGTCAAGTCAACCCCATATGCCGCGGATCTGTTTTGGTCTACTGGCGAAGCCACGCCTAGTCGTCTTGCCCGCGTGCACGTCTCCTTCCACCCGGGGATTTCTTCGCTCGCCATGAAGGATTTGTACCGAAATACATTCAATTAGCATCCCAATATCATCAATGGCAACAACAAAGTAGGGGATTAAAGCTAACATATTAGGCGATGCATATTCACTTCCCTACTTCACTTTGATCGATCAACTACCCCAAGCAAGCAAACATTATGGCCATTCTAGACAAGTATTAGCTCAAACAATCATTGGCCATGCCTTATCGTCAATATTTCATCCAAAATCTCCTCAATTATACACGCCCACAAGGTGTTTGATAAATTGCTTCAAAGAGTTTTTCATTCAAAACATAGCAAAAATATCAAAGCTAGCACCAATCATGATTCCCATTACATAATTGACAAGAAATTCACAAGGAAAAACGAAGCCCTATGTGCTTTATCTTCAATTTTCCTTCAATCACACTTGAATACAATGCAAATTGTGGTTCTAATGCGATGGGGGAGTGATTAAATGGGAGAATTTAGGTGGAAATTGCAAGAAATTTTGAAGGCAAGGGAGTTTGAGAGATGGGCGCGCGATTGGGAGAGATTTTGGATGAAGAAACGTTTAAAAACCTGTCTTATTTAAGCCCCTTCTCGTAAGGCGCACGGGTGGTGCGTCGAAGCACGGGCTACCCGTGCGCCACCCCTGAAATTTCTCAACTCTCTGCGGGGCGCACGGGTGGTGCGCCAATGCACGGAGTTACCGTGCGCACTGTCTGACAATTTAGGTATTTTTTTGAATAAAAACACACAAAAATAAAACAAAAACACACAAATCGCACTCATTAATGGAAACACGCATATCAAATCACTCAAATCACACAAAATTGAAACTAAACACACACAAAAATGAAAGTCACACGAAAAACCGTTGGGTTGCCTCCCAACAAGCGCTATATTTAACGTCTTTAGCTTGACGCTGTTTTGTTAAATTACGGGTCGCGCAAGGTGGTGGATGTCACCTCCTCTTCATTTCCTCGGTAGAAGTAGTGCTTAATCCGTTGGCCGTTTACCATGAAAGTCTCACCTTCTTTTGTCAACAATTCTACAATCTCGGTGGATTCAATACTTTCTTTATCACGAATGTCCCCGACCACTTAGACTTGTTTTCCCGGAAAAATTTAAGGCGTGAATTGTATAGAGCACCTAGGTTCTCCCAAGTAAAAACTCTTTTTCTTGATCATCTTATCATGCCACCTCTTGGTTCTTTCCTTATAAATTCGGGAGTTTTCGTAAGCTTCATCCCGAAACTCTTCCATCCGATTCAAATAGAGCAACCTTTCCTCGCGGCTTTCTAAAAATCCATATTTAGCTTTTTGACTCCCTGAATGCCTTGTGTTCTAACTCCACCGGTAAGTGGCACAATTTCCCGAAAACAAGTTGATAGGGGGATGTGCCCAACGGTGTCTTATATGTTGTCCGGTATGCCCACAAAGCGTCATCCAATTTTAACGCCCAATCTTTTTGGTTGATGTTCACCGTCTTTTCAAGGATTTGTTTGATCTCCTGTTAGCTACTTACCTTGTCCATTGGCTTGTGGATGATATGCCAATGCAACTTTATGTTTGACCCCATATTTTGCCAACAAGTTGGTCATCAATTTATTTACAAAATGCGACCCTCTATCGCTAATTAAAGCTCTTGAGTGCCTAATCTAGTAAAGATGTTTTTCTTAAGGAACTTCATCACAATTTGAGCATCATTTGTTTTGGAGGGGATCGCCTCTATCCAACGGGATACATACTCCACCGCAAGTAGAATATATTGATAGCCCGAAGATGATGGAAATGGGCCCACAAAGTCAATCCCCAAACATCGAACAATTCAACTTCGATTACGTTTGTCATCGGCATCTCGTGCCTTCCGGAAATGTTGCCCATTCGTTGACACTGTCACATTGTTGCACAAACAAATAGCAATCATTAAATAGAGTGGGCCAAGATAGCCCACTCTACAATACCTTCGCGGCAAAAGTGCGGGTTGGGCCAAAATGTTCGCCGTGCAGGTGAAGAGTGACACAGTTGTAGGACTCCCTCCCATTCTTCTTGAGGTATGCATCTCCTTATTATTTTGTGTCAACACACCTCTTAAAGAGTAGGGGATCGTCCCACATGTAAAACATTACATCATGTAAGAATTTCTTCTTTTGATACGGTGATAGATCGGGAAGTAGAACTCCGGCCAAGTAGTTGACAAAGTCCGCATACCACGGGAACTTTGCCTCAAGCATGAGTAATTGTTCATCGGAAACTCCTCTTTTATTAATCCCGTACTTCCTTTTGCTCGCTCTTGATTTTCTAATCGAGACAAATGGTCCGCTACCATGTTCTCGCATCCTTTCCTGGTCCTTGATTTCCACATCAAACTCTTGTAATAATAAGATCCATCGAATCAACCTCGGTTTCGCATCCTTCTTGTCAAAGAGGTGTTTGATAGCCGCATGGTCGGTATACTGTCGTTTTTCGTCCCGATCAAGTAAGATCGAATTTATCGAATGCGAAAACAATCGCCAACATCTCTTTCTCGGTTGTGGTATAATTACGCTGAGCACGACCAACGTTCGACTTGCATAGTAGATGGATCTCGAACAATTTTTCCCTCTTTTGACCGAGAAACATTGCCAACCGCAAAGTCGCTTGCATCACACATCACTCAAATGGTTGACTCAATCTGGGGCGACGAGTATAGGTGTGGTCACCAATTGTCTTCAACGTTTTGAACGCCGCAAACATTCATTGGAAAAAATGAAAGCACATCTTTTTCTAGCAATTGGCTCAAGGGCTTAGAAATTTTAGAAAAGTCACGGATAAACCTTCTGTAAAATCCGGCATGGCCCAAGAAGCTCCGAATGGCTTTTTCGTTTGTAGGAGGTGGTAATTTCTCGATCGCTACAATCTTTGCCCGATCTACTTCCAAACTGCGAGAAGAGACTCGATGACCAAGTACAATGCCATCGCGTACCATAAAATGGCACTTTTCCCAATTTAGTACTAGATTGGTCTCTTCACATCGCTGCAAAACTAGGGAAAGATTGTGAAGACAATTATCAAAAGAATCACCAAACACAGAGAAATCGTCCATAAACACCTCCATAACATTTCAATAAGATCGTGAAATATAGCCATCATACAACGTTGGAAAGTGGCAGGCGATTACGAAACCAAATGGCATGCGACAAAATGCAAATGTGCCATACGGACATGTAAATGTTGTTTTCTCTTGGTCTTCCTAGGCAATCATGATTTGATTGTACCGAATAACCATCTCAAAAGCAATAATAATCATAACCTCGCAAGACGATCCAACATCATATCGATAAAGGGAAGGGGAAAATGATCTTTTCGAGTGGCATCATTTAGTTTTCGATAATCAATGCAAATTCGCCACCCTATAACGATTCTAGTAGCAATCGATTCTTCATTTTCATTTTTCACCACACTCACACCCCCATTTTTTCGCACCACTTGTACCAGACTCACCCATGAACTATCGGATATCGCATAAATGATCTCGGTATCCAACCATTTCAACACTTCCTTCCTAACCACATCTTGCATGATAGGGTTTAGTCGTCTTTGGTTTTGCACTCGATGGTTTATAAACATCTTCCATCCGAATTTTATGCATCACAATGGATGGACTTATGCCTTTTAAATCGATTATAGACCATCCTAGTGCCGACTTATGTTTTCGTAAAACCCTTAATGATTTATCAAGTTGAGTAGGAGTGAGAAGAGATGAAACGATTACGGATTTGCATTATTTGCCCCAAGGAATGCATATTTGAGGTGTTCGTAATTGCTTGAGTTCCGAGTCGGTGTTGCTATTTCAGGTTTACGCACGGGTTGCACGTGCTCCAGCGCATGGCCCGTGTGCTCTTCGAGACTTCAATTCTTCCTCAAAGATCAAGCACGGGTTGCCCGTGGGCGTGGGCGCATGGGTGGTGCGTTTTTGCAAGTTTGGCTCCCTTATTTCTCGGCTTTATGCGTTCGCCTCTTGCGCTCTTAGGTAGTTCCCGCATATGATCTAAGACACAAACATAGTCGTACAAATCTTGGTTATCAAAATCAAGTACAACACTCGACATTGAGCACGAGTGGGTTAGACCAAATTCCAAATCATCTGTAGACAATGTATGATCGACATAATCCTCAATGCATGAACTAACTATATCCAAAAATTACAATTCTCCACCGAATCATGAAATTTCATTGCCTTATATATAGAAAATAAAACATGCTCATCATTAACACGTAATGTGAGCTCCCCTTTTGCACATCTATTAAGGCTTTACCCGTGGCTAGGAAAGGGCGTCCAAGTATCAATGGAACGCGTCTCGATCTTCTTCCATATCCAAAACCAAGAAATCCACGGGGAATATAAATTTATCAACCTTTACCAATACGTCTTCAATAATTCCCCTGGATACGTAAGTGATCGGTCCGCAAGTTGCAATGTCACCGTAGTTGGCTTCACATCGCCTAATCCAAGCTTCCGAAAATGGATAGTGAAACTCCCGGATCAAATTAATACTTGCCCCCAAATCACAACGCTTTATTAAAGAAATTACCACCAATAGCACAAGGGATAGTGAAACTCCCTGGATCTTTCGATTTTGTGGTAGCTTTCTTTGGATAATTGCACTAAATTCTTCCACAAATTCACCGTTTCAAAGCTTGTCATCCTACGCTTTTTGACATAACATCCTTAAGAAATTTCGCATAATTCGGCATCTGTTCTAGTGCGTGCCCCAGAAAAGGAATGTTAATGTGCAATTTCTTAAATATATCAAGGAATTTGGCAAATTGATCATCAAGCTTTTTCTTTTGAAATCTTTGAGGAAAGGGAAGAGATATAGGCAACTTAGATATATTCGAGTTAGATGATGATTCTAGCTTCTCGGACCACTGTTTGTTCCGCCTCTTTGTTCTCTTATTTCCTATTTTCTTCAATATCATCCTTCATCACGGATTCTCCCGCTTCCGGCCTCGATGCTTCATCCGAAAGTTTGATTCCCAGACTTTTTCTTTAGGGCCCTCATATTAAAATCTTCAGACGTAACGAATAGCCTTGCATTGTTCCGTAGGATTCATTTCCGTATTACTTGGAAATTGACCCTTGTGATGTTGACCACCCACAATTGTAGCCAATTGACCCATTTGAGTCTCCGATTCTTTATCGAGCTTGTCACTTGTTGTTCTATCTTATCCATCCGAGAGTCTTGCTTAGCAAGTCGGCTCCTCGTATCATTCATGAATGCATTAGATTGATTTATGAAGGAAGTGAGTGCATCTTCCAACGACGATTTGCCTTCCCCATTTCCGCCTCCACTTGAAGCATTAAATCCCTACGAGGTTGTAACACATTTTTGTATTTGCGTAGGAAATATTTTCATGATTTCTCAACCCTGGATGGTAGTGCGTTGGGTTTGAATTATTCCTAAATTGTTGAAATTCGGTTATTCACATAATTTACCTCTTCCATCGGATATAGAAGAGCTTCACTACCCATGCTCGTGTCGCTTCTCGCCCTTCGTAAATACACTCAATTGAGTTGTCAAAGCCGCTTACTTGTGCCGTCAATGTTTTAATTGGTCCGAATCCGAGATTTCGCTACTCGTTGTACATTAGATCTTTCGGATGGCCACCGGTAATCTGTTCATGGCCATTTCTCAAGAAGGTTCAAGGCATCTTGTGGAAACCTTGCCAACAATGCTCCTCCCGTGCGGCATCCACAAAGGCCCTCGTTTGTCCCATTAAACCATTGTAGAAGAAACATAACTGTTGATCCTCTGGAAACCCATGTTGTGGGCATCTACGTAACAAATCCCGAAACCTTTCCCAAGCCTCGTACAAAGGCTCTGAGTCGAACTGTCGGAATTGAGTGATCTCGCTTTTGAGCTGCAAAGTTTTGTTCGGTGGAAAGAATTTAAACAAGAACTTTTGTCTCGATTCGTCCCATGTGCTTACACTCGCCTTGCGTCAAAGTACCCAACCAATTTCTCGCCTTATCCCGTAAAGAGAATGGGAACAGGCGCAATCTTATGGCGTCATCTGAGACTCCGTTCATTTTGATCATATTGCATATTTGGATAAAATGCGCAAGGTGAGAGTTAGGATCTTGATTCTAAACCCCCAAACCGATTCTCGTTGCACCATATTGATCGGTCTTAGGTTTGAGCTCAAGTTGTTGGCATTGATAGGAACATGGGCAATACCACCGTAATTACAATTCGTTTGTGGTCGAAAGTAATCACGAATGGCTTCTTTGTTGAACCGTGATCGGTAACTCATTTCCACCATTATTTGCGGTATTGGTAACTCGTTCAAATCCCCCATTATCGGATTGTGTTGTCTTTCAAATGTCTAGTGGTAGCACTGATTCTTCTCGCGAAAGCCTCGACTTCCGGTATAAGCGGTATCAAGTCCCCTTGCCTCGAGCGCGTGTTCATGCACTACCTGGACCGAACTAAAAGAAACAAGTCAAATAATGAAGAATTAAAGTGAATCCAAAATGTAAAAAAATAAAATTGTCTAAATTAAAATTAATTCTATCTATCGCAATATTAGCACCAAAAATTGTATTAATCCCCGGCAACGGCGCCAAAAACTTGTTCGCCTTATTTTTAGCTTCACCGCAAGTGTACGGTGTAGTTTATAGAATAGGGTAAGCAAGGTCGTATCCACGGAGACTAATAAATTAATATGCTAAGTATTGATCCAAGATAGTCTTATTTTTATTTAGACGATCGAAATTTGATGATTGTTGTATTGAGATTAAGACAATTTAAATCACTAAAACACAAGATTAAGATAATACAAATGATAGAAGTATCAAGATAATGAAATGGATTTCCGAGTTAAGGTTTCGATTAATAATCCTCTTATTGTCCTGGTTTAATCAAGCCACGTTATTATCAATATTACTATAAGACGATCACAAAGTTATTTTATCCTCCCTCTCGAGATGCATATAAAACATAGATTGAAATACTTATGCTAGCATCTCTACTCAACATGAAGCATTCAACTCCCAAAAGTTTAAAAGATCAAATGTCCTCACAAATATTTACAAACCTCTCGATTCATGCAAATATTTGTGTCGAGTATTCAAGATCTAATATTGAAACTCATCTCTCGAATTATGAATCAATATATCAAACAAGTTAAATCATTGATCAAGTGATAAAACAAGAATAAGCTCAAAATACTCAAATAGGCTTCAAGATAATAACTTCAACTAAGATTAAAACATCCAACAAGAGTTCATTAATCTACTTCCAAAACCCTAAATCTCAAGAGTTTAGCTACACATGATTAAACAACTTATAAACAAAGTGTTCAAAGCCATTACAAATGAAAATGAAAGATTGAAACTAATAGAGAAGCAAGAAAACTTAGAACGCCGACAATCTCTCGATATATCTCCGTTCTTCAAGCTCAAATGCAACCCGATTGTCTCCTTGATATCTCCTTCCAAGAGTGACCCTTGTCTTGTGTTGTAGATCCCAAAAATGCCGAGAATCTTGTGTGCGCCCCCAAAAGGCCTTTTTATACCCACCTTCAAGTTTAGGGCATAATGTCAGCAGATTATGGGATTCAGTATGCACAGACGCACGGGGTGGTGCGTCGAGCACGGGTTACCCGTGCGCCACCCCACTGAAATAATCCAAGTCTCTCAGAGCGCACGGGTGGTGCTTCGAGCACGGGCTACCCGTGCACCATCCCTGTGAATTCATCCCTTCTCTGCAGAGAGCGCACGGGTGGTGCGTAGGAGCGCGGCCTACCCGTGCGCCATGCGAGGCTCAAGGTTTCTTTGTTCGGGGTGCACGGGTGGTGCCTCGAGGCACGCCCAACCCGTGTGGCCCCCGTCTTTTCCTTAGACGTTCAATTTTCGCTCTTTTAGGCTTCACTTTTCGTATACCCACTCAATTCTCCGTGTTTCCACTTTGCTATCCTCGTATTCGTATTCAATTTGCTTCAAATATCATGAAATTCCTACAAAATAAGCAAAGTGTAATATCTTTTACTGAAAAGCATTGGGAACACGATTGTCATTTAGCACTCGCTTATCACCCCGGATCGACGACAATCGAACAAACAATACAAACTTTAGAAGATATGCTTCGAGCTGTGTTTTAGATTTTCAAGGAAAATGGAGTAAATATCTACCTTTGATAGAATTCTCCTATAATAATAGCTATCAAGCAACAATCGGAATGGCTCCCCTATGAAGCATTGTACGGTAGAAAGTGCGATCGCGGTTCACTAGGACGAGGTTGGCAAAAAAAAACTTTTAGCCCGCATAGTTCGAGAAATGACGAGTTGTGACACAAATTCGACGAGGATGGGAACTCGCTCGTAGTCGGCAGTAAAAGCTACTCGGATCAAAGAAGAAGAATGTTATAATTTTCTCGTAGGAGATCGAGTGTTTCTTAAGGTGGCACCGATTAAAGGGGTAATACGATTTGGAAAGAAAGGAAAACTTAGTCCTAGATACATAGGACCATTTCATATTACTGAGAGAATTGGTGATGTTGCTTACAGACTTGACTTACCTCCGTCAATGTCTCAAATTCATGATGTATTCCATGTTTCTATGTTGAGGAAATATGTTGCAAACCCATCTCATATTTTGACAAACGAGCCGATAAAGTTGAAAAAGGATTAAAGCTACGAAGAGATACCTATGGGGATATTGTTACGAGAAGTAAAGAAACTCGGAATAAGGAAATCTCATTAGTTAAAGTACTCTGGAGGAATCAATCAAGAGAGGAAGCTACATGGGAAAGAGAAGACGAGATGAAGGCAAAGTATCCTAATCAAGTTTGGTAAGTAAAATTTCGGGGACGAAATTTTTACAAGAGGGGAGGATGTAATACCCGAGCCTCTCACTACTCACTAGGCCAATATAATTCATGCATTACATACGATTATGTGCTATTTGCATAATCTTATTATTTTATGCGGCATGGCTAGTTCTTTAATTTTGGAACTCACCTATGGTGTTAGTTGTCGATTACTAATTTAACTAGTTTAAAAAAAGGGTATTTAGTGGTCGTACTATTAGATGTCAACTATTAAGTTACACGTGGTAGATATTCAAAAAATTACAAGATTACACGTGGTAAATAGGGATGAACAGTAGCATCAACATATTTATCGGGGCTAAATATAAATATGTATTCATATATATATATATATATATATATATATATATATATATATAAAGATAGTACTAATTATAATAGTTATAAGTATAATATGTCTCATATATATGTTCAACTGTATGTCTTAAATATATACATACTATATAACTTATATATAATACAAATTATAATTAGAATATGTAAGAAAAGTTTCTAACCCATCTGACGTGGGATTACATAATATATTATTGAGTGTATATCTTGTAGCTAACTATTTGCATGTTAATAGAGTGATAGTATATATATATTTAATTAATAAATAGTTATATATATATATATTAGTATATGTATATCACTTATCCAATATTAAGCATAGTCAGCATTTAACACCGCCTTAAGGGAAACATTTGATAAATTAACAAAATATGAGTCATCTCATTTCTACAACCTACACGTACACACACAAGAATGAATTAGATAGCTTTAGCTTTCAAGACACGAACACAAAATTAAGAGAGAAGTAAAGACAAGTGGAGAAATAGGGATAAGCACATGAACCGGAAGACATAGTGGTAAGTAACTTTCAAGCAAACTTTACTCCTTTCTAGTTTTGCTGATATCATATAGGACTAATTTAAGGGTTAATCATGGTTTTGAATTATTGTAAATCTGACAAAAAAAAAAAACATATTGCCTTAACTACGACCATCGAATCGGTGATGAAATTGTCGAATTCTACTATATGCTATACCCTTATTAAAAACGGATTACAAGACCCTAAACAAATTACATGAAGAAGATTTTAATGTTCTCAGGCGTGAGTGATGTTTTAAATATAATATTCATAATTTTATTGGAGTTTGATTTCCATTTTGTAAAAAGCTGAAAGTGATACATATGTATCAAGCATGTATATATATATATATATATATATATATATATATATATTATTAGTAGTAATTTAAAGATAAAAGATGGTCATTCTATATTTTCATTTTTAAAGGAGTTATGTTTCTTACTTACTAAAAAGGAGATATATATATATATATATATATATATATATGTATATATATTACCATTCTACCTATAGAAAGAATATGCTGTGGAAGTGATCAAGATTTACGCTAATTTCTGGTCTTTTTAATTTGGATATATATTAAGTTCTATATATCAATTAAAAGAAACAGGTTTGAATAGGTTATTTTAAAATTCAAAAATGAGAAAAATTGTGATGTTACTTAATTAAGGAAATTCGAGTTGTTTATATTAGCTGAGGTAGTGTAGTAAAGTTGTTAATTATAAATTTGAGACTAAAATCTTATATATTTACATATCGTTGACACATAAGGTTGGAAACTAACAATTAGCCATCAAATAAGTATGCCACGACATAAAAGGTAAGTAAAAATCCATCTCGAATCGTAATGCATGAACATAGTGTTGTTTGAATTGATTGTATTATATGTGGTTGTGGTATCTTGTGGAATATACGTGGATATTATATGTTGCATAATTGGCTTATATGATATTGCAATATGGTGCTTGGTGAGCCATTGAACATGTCATTCACATCATTTGCATGTGCATGCATATTACAAGAGGATGTTCGCATGCGAAAAATATTTTCTCGTAAGAAAATAGATATTTCTTGACCATTTGCTTAGTGCACGAGGCACGCCTGGGCGTGCTTATGATATATATTTAGGTATAGCAAGTGAGATACTTCCGGTGAACACAGCTAGATGGGGGATGGGCTCTCGGTGGGTCACGGGAGGATGATCCATTTGTGAGTACTATGTATGACCACCAGGGGTGTGATACTTCTTGGCGGACACAAGGGACGCAAGTAGGACCCTTGGTCGGGTCATGCGGGAGGATGGTCCACACGTAGATTCATAATGATATTATTGGCCATTTGATTATTGTTGTGTGCGAGCTCTTTTCCTGCTTAGTAGTTGGTTAGGGCCCAAATGAAAGAAATTGATTTGAGAAAAGTATTTCAATTCATGGATTTTACAAGCGAGCATTACATGTTGGAAAAGCATTATTATTCTTTGGACATGCATGATTTTTTCTTCTTGAGCTTTAGCTCATGTAGTTCATACATTGCAAAGTAGCTTGACAATACCCGAGCACATTAGGCGCCATCGGACAATCTTTGGAGCTTCATCAGTTTTAGGATCATGGATATTGATGACGACTGTCGGGCTTGTTTTGGGTTCATGTTGATTTTGCTTCATTGTGTTTAGGAAGGAACGCATTACTCTTTATATCTTTTTAAGTTGTATTATAAAAATATATAAATAATGTCTTTGGTTTGAGTTTTGGGTTTGTATATCTAGTCATCGTGTTTACGTACAAATAGGGTTAGCCGGCCTTTTGCCTCTAAATGATAAAATCTTTGTTGCGATTAATGCGGTTGTTTTTGATCGTCTGTTATTAAATTTAAACACAGAAAAGCAAAAAAAAAAAAAAATTTACACGTTTTAAAAAGGCTTTGTGGTTGAGTTGTGCTATTTATTATTTTCTAATAGTAGCAATAGGGGTGGGCGTGACATGCCCGAAATACTGAAGTCAATCAAGATGTGAAGTGAAGACTCAAGAGAACAAATTGAGTATGACCTAGAAAGAAGACCAAGGACTCGATCAAGGAGTATCGGTGTGAGACAATGTGAGAAGAGTAAGTTAAGTCAATCCAAGAAGCCAAGTCAAGTTGAGTGACGATGAGTCTCTCAATCATTGGAGTAGACTCAAGTCACCGGGAAAAGGCAAGCGGTGCAAGGAGGAGGAGTTAATCGAAAGAATCCGTTGCACAAAAGTCAAGAACATTACTTAAATAAGTAATACTTCCATGTTGCCATGTCTTAAAGTGCTCGATCCCGAAGCGTGCAAAAAGAATAAACCAATGGGAAGCACTATACCTCGTGTCGATTCTCAAAAGCTGAACATTCATTTAATACGAGGAAATGTCTACATCTCAAGATTGAAGACCAAGAAAAGACAAGCCAACGAACTCAAGTGACTTTTGAAAATCAGCCTATCTCTTCAACGGGCGATTTTTTTGAAAGTGCACTATAAAAGGCCGAGGAATCACTTTGAGAAAAGGTTACCCGAACTAGCATACCCGAGAAATCAAGTGATATTTATACTTTGTAACCTACAAAATATTCTCAAGTTATTCAAGCAAAATCCTCAAGCCTAAATCTCGAACGAAATCGATCCAACACTAAGCTATGAAGGAAAGACGACTTCAAATCGTTGAAGAGGAAATCGATCAAACCTGTCTACTTTCCAAGGAGGATTGTAGGAAGGTTCAAGGTCGAACCAATCTCAAGTTATTGGAGGACTTCGTGATCAAATCTAAAAGCTTGAGAAAGTAAGTCAAGTAGCAAGACAGTTGCCCGGTGAAGAAGGCTGAGTCGGACGAGAAGCCGCCACGTGATCAAGGCATCTCCGGATCGAGTCCCAAAGGAGCAAGTCACCGTGTGTGATCAAGACTTGTATCGGGGATGATAACCACTTTGTGAATTGATCATTACTTAGTGGATTCCTCCAGGAGTTAGAGAAGATAGGAGTAGGAGAATTACCCCATCTTCGAACCTCTATAAAAATTATTGTGTCATTTACATTTCAAAGATTTTATTTCGCTATCATTTCATACATGCCGATAATTTGCTATCCAACTCGATAAATAACAAAGTGCTAAAACCAAGTGTTAAAATAAAGTTAAATCAAATTCAACGGTGTTAAGTCTTCCGCATTTGTAAATCTTATCACATCCAAGTTAAGGTTTAGTCTAGGCAATGAGTTATTCTATCAATAGCTCTTTCGAGTGCATGTTGAGTGGCTAACTCACGATCAACTAACTTAGTTGTCCTCTCAGGACTTAGCTATGTAATTAACTCGTAATATTTTAAAAGGACTAAAATCGAAAAGTTGGTAAGGTTTATTCAACCCCCCTTCTAAACCTTACTCACACCCTCGGGACCTACAATATCCCTTTCGGATAGTTAAAAACCTGTCGAATAGTTTGTTTAATTAGCTTGAATGATATGAGGCATATGTGGGCGACCATAGTTGTACATAAAATAGTTCTTCAAGAGGATTTGTTGAGATATGTCATTTGTGAGTTATCCCACATGGATTGATTAAAGGAAGATAGTCCACTTTATAAGCCAAGTGAGCTACTCCTCCTATCACCAATTGGTTTTAGGATGGAACCTCACTTGGTGGGCGACTCTCTTCCCCATATCGTATTGCTTAATGTGTGGGACCGTACAAGTCCCCCAGAATTTAACATGGTATCGAGAGAAGGCCCATGCTCGGCCCGAGGTAGATCGTATCACATGATGTGATTGAGCGTGGTGGATCCTGTGATGATAATTAAATGATTAATGAATTGAAGGACTCACAAGTGAGGGGGCGTGTTGAGATATGTCACTTGTGAGTTGTCCCACATGGATTGATTAAAGGAAGATAGTCCACTTTATAAGCCAAGTGAGCTACTCCTCCTATCACCAATTGGTTTTAGGATGGAACCTTACTTGGTGGGCTTGGCTCTTTTCCCATATTGGAGTCTGACGCGTGTGTGGGGACCGTCACTCAAGTCCTCCGAATTTAACAGGGACAGACAAAGAAAATAAAGACCGCAATTAAGTAAATATTTTGCTTTTTGGTGGGAACTAAGTTTTAATGGTTTTCTGATCAATTATATATGTGCTCAGATTGAAGTGTTTATATATTAATTAACGTGATGGATATATATCTGATGAATTGTCCAATTTCAGGTTGTGTGTTGAAGGGACATGTACATAACGGATCACATGTTTTTTGTCTTTCTAACAACTTGGAACATTTATAAGTGAACAACTAACCGCGTGATTATATATTAGGACACAATAATATTCCCCACTATTCAACTTCAAAAATATTGGCTATATGCAGATATTGGTTGAGACACCTTAGCTTCATTTGTTCTTTTATTAAGGTGACATATTTTGAATCACTTGGACACAATCCACTAAATGATGTATTATTTATTGATAAGGTTAATCACAAAAATATTGGGTTCCCAATATCTTTTTGTTTATCAAGAAACATTATCACATAAACAGCCAAATTAAGTCGATCTCATGCATGTCCAATTCATAGAACATTTTAGTATATATGTATCTTGGACTTCCTGCTGAATAAATTATTGCAAACACTGTAAGGTGACCTAATGGTTTAGCAGACCACAAGATATAATTATTATTAGGGATAATTATATAAACTACCCTTAAAGTTTAGTCTAATTATAAAAACCGCATTTATCTTTCAAAATTACGAATACCCCTTCAAGTGTTACAAACACCTCATTAAAGTTTATATTTACTTAATAAATAACCTGCACCTGAGATGCAATTTGTAAAATAGAAACAAATGTGGGTGTTAATTTGTAAATTTGAAAGAAAACTGAGTTTTTTTTTTTTGTAAGGATTATAATAAACCCCTAAACTATGCGAGTTATTGCACTTTGTCCCCTAACGTTTTTTTATGACATTTTACCCATTGAACTACATAATTTTTACACTTTACCACTTCCACAGGGGTATGGTGTGAGGAAAACACTAACTTTAGGGGTGAAGTGTTAGAAAAAAAAATTAGGAGGCAAAGTGTAATTTTACCACTTTTGTAATTAAGCTAATCTTGAGGGTCCGTTTTTGCAATTATCCATTGTTGTTAATCTATCCTGTTTATAGTCATCTAATGTTTGTTTTTGACGAGGAGGATATATATTACATATCTATATAGTTCAGTTAATGTCCCAACTAGATGACAAATGCTTTGCATTATGTTCCTTTAAAATCTTCTCATAATTGAACAATCCACGTGGTTTCTGATGTATTGTTATGTTTCTCATGAAATTTCACCAGCCATTTATATAAATATGTGACACACTTAATTTGGAGCTAAAAAGACACACATTTTTCACTTGCTTCACAAAGTTGTGTTCCATTTGCAAACTGCTTCAGCAAGATTTATTAATATTTCAATTTTCAACCATGGCTCTTCGCCAAATACTTAGACGGTCTTTATCTATCGAAAAGAGATCAATTTCGACAAGAAATGATGTTCCAAAGGGGCATTTTGTTGTTTATGTTGGAGAGAGGGAAAAAGGCGCTTTGTTATTCCATTGTCATATTTGAACCAGCCTTTATTTCAGGATTTGCTACGTCGAGCGCTGAAGAAGAATTCGGTTTTATCATCCTATGGGTGGCCTCACCATTCCTTGCGATAAGGATTTATTCATTGATATCACCTCTCGCTTGGGGTGACGATGTTTTTTTTTTTTTTACATTCATTTTCTTGTTCTTTTCCTCTTTTCCTTCCGAGACACGCAGAAAGATATATCACTTGCGAAAAATGTTAGTACATTGGTAGTGTTGAAATCAAAGAAGCCATAAAGTATTTGTATTATTATTATGCAAAATCAAAAGTGGATTACAAAGAAACAAAGGGAGCATTATATAGGCAAATAGAAAACCTAAACCTAAAAGGACTAAAATCCTAACCATAAAAGGACTACACTTAAATAAGGAAACTAAATATATATTATATTTTAACACTCCCCAACAAACTCACCATGCAAGCGCAAGAAAGTATTGAGACAAAGAAGAAGAGACAAAAGTCAATGTGATCAATCTCAATATGTTTAGTCCTCTCATGGAAAACGTATTATGGACAATCAATAGCACTTTTATTATCACAATGCAAATGAGTGGGACAATAAAAAAAAAAATAACCCATATCTCGCTTGCAAAACCAACGTAACCAAACTATCTCACAAGCGGTAGTTGCCATGGCACGATACTCGGCCTTCGCGAAGATCTAGAAACCACATCTTGTTTCTTACTCTTCCAAGAATTGAGAGAGTCACCTTAAACACACAAAAACCAATGATAGATTTGCGATCCGTAGGATCACCACCAATCAAGATTAGAGTATGCACGCAGCTCAAAGAAGAACTAGACGGAAGTAAAAGACTTTGAAACCGAGTTCCCGAAGATATCTAGGAACACGCAAAATGCAAGCGACCCAATGAACTGTAGAGGATAAGTAACAAATTGACTAACCACATGAACAACATGTGCAATATCCGGGCGAGTAATCGTGAGATATATCAAATGCCAACAACGATCACGATATAAAATCGGGATCCGAAGGGGGAGAACCATCGAGGAGAATATCGAGCATTAGTCTCAAGCGGAGTATCAACAATCTTGTTATCGATTAATAAGTGCACGCTCAAATATATCGGTAATATACTTTGATTGAGGCAAAAGATAACCCCGTGGGAAAGAGGCAACCTCAATACCAAGAAAATAACAGAGCGGGCCTAAATGTTTCATAGCAAAAGAACGAGCTAACGTAGACTTCAAAGTTTCGATACCATCAATATCATCACCAAAAGAATAATCATATCATCAACATATAAAGCAAGCAAAATACGACTGTTGTAGTACTTTTTTTTTGACAAACAAAGCCGAATCATGATCACTTGGTCGAAAACTAAGAGAAGTAATAACACAAGTAAACTTTTCATACCACGCTCTGAGGCTTGCTTAAAGCCATAAAAGAGCTTTACTGGCTTACAAACTTCACTGGTTGATGGGCAACACCAGGAGGAGGTTGCATGTATACTTCAAATCAACAAGATCACCATTCAAAAAGCATGATTCACATCCATCCGAGATATAGCCCACCGACGAACCGATCGATCATTGCAAGAAGTGGTACGAATAGTTGTCATCTTTGTAACAGCGTAAATGTCTCCTCATAATCAATCCTATATTCCCGAGTATAACCGCTTAGCAACCATCGGCCTTTATATCTTTCAATAGACCCATCAGATTTTGTTTTGATTTTGTAGACCCAACGACATCCAATTGCATGTTTTCCGGTGGCAAAGGTACCATTCCCAAGTATGAGTATGATGCAAAGCGATAAGTTCCTCACCCATAGCATCCTCGCAAAAGTGGATCATAAATCGCCTCTCTATAGGATGAAGGCTCGAAATACGATGAAGAGAGGCCAAAAAGAGATGAATGAACTAGAATAAAAAGAGTAAGCGAAATCGTAACTTAGTAGACTTACGGACACGTGTGGATTGACGACGAGCAACATCGAGAGCGCGATTGGAGAAGTTGACGGGACATCATCGAGCGAGGAGAATCGGTCACATCCGGCGTAAGTCAATGTTCCAAAACCGCAGAACCATTAGTAGTGGACTCGTCATCATGAAAAGGGTCAATAAGAATGAGATCGGACACGGATACATTATGGGAGCCACCGGGACGAGAAAAGAATGGAATATGTTCAAGAAACACTACATAACGCGAGACATATAATTTTTCGCTAATCGGATCAAAACAATGATAACCTTTATCCTTCCCCATAGCCAAGAAAAGCGCATAAAGCGGATCAGTCGGGGTCGATTTAGACGTTCAACTTGAGGTCGAAGGACAAAGCAAGTAGAACCAAAAATGCGCAAAGACAAATAATCGAGAGCATACCCATACAACTTCTCAAAAGGTGTCAAACCCAAATTATGCAAGTAGGAATTCTATTAATCAAATAGGTAGCGATGAAGAATCGCTTCCCCAAAAAACACTAGGAACACACTAGGACAACAAAAGAGACCTAGCGTTTCTACAAGATGTCTATGTTTTCTCTCTGCAACACCATTTTGCTCGGGGTATCCATACAAGATGTCTGTCATATCGTACCATCGGAAGCAAGTAAAGTAAGAAAAGCATTGGAAGAATATTCCCCACCCAAATCACAACGAAAACACTTTATGGTGGTTGAATGTTGTGTTTTCACAAGTGCTTTCGAAAGTTGCGAAGATGTTGAAAAAATCGAGCGTTGTTTCATAAGATAAACCCAACAATAACGTATGTAATCATCAATAAACGAAATATAATATCGAGATCCACCCTTTGTGTTGACGGGAGAAGGTCCCCATACATCGAGAATGAACAAGATCAAAAGGTGCACGAGAAAGCGAAACACTTTTATTGAAAGGTAAAGCGAAAATTTTGCGGTTGCAACCATTACAATCGAAAATATCATGAGATTTCAAATCTCCTAAGACACCAATTAGAAACTAAAAACGTAAACGAGAAGCGGACACATGACCTAAACGAGAATGCCATAAGTAAAAATCGAAGGCAACGACTCAAACGAAAAGATGACAAATCCACACTAAAAACTGTAGTCTCGAGACTTTGAGCTGATCCAAAACATAAAGTCCTCCTTGCTTACGGCTGTCCCAATCGCCTTCGAGATCTGTCCTCGTAGAACATGTAGAAGAAGAAAAAAAAGAGACTAAATAACCAGACGAACATAATTGGCTAACCGAAACTAGATTCAAGGTCGATTAGGAACATAATAAACATTAGGAATGTAAAAACAAGGTGTGACAATGGAACCAATTCTGCTAATGCCATTGGAGTACCATCGGCGGTTAAACAGAACAGCGGCGAATTAGGAGATAAAGAGACAAAAGACGACATCTTTTGGTGATATATGATGAGACAAACCTATATTTGATGAGGCGGACATAGCATGTGGGTGTGAGGCAATGAACTTTTGAAACTGTTCAAATATATAAGATCCAATGATGGTGCGGCGACTTGCATTGCTCGGCGGAGGTGGTCAGAGGCCATTGGGATGGCGATGGTCTTTGATTCTTTGCTGCCGTGGAGGGGCGTGAAGCTCGTTATTCTTTGGAACTGAAGCTCTCGCTTCTTTGTTGGGATCTCGGTACTGTTGTTTTACCTTTATTCATAACAAGGGACACCGAGCCTTCCAATGATTCTTTTGGTGGCAAACGCACATTCATCAAAAGGTGTCCTCGAATTCACCTGATTGGGATTATTATTAATCGGCTTTTGTGGTGTGGCAAAAAATCGTGCATGATGTTGAAATGATCCCCTATCGGCGTGAGTCCGAATCGTATTTCTTGACTAAAAGTTCATTGACCACTTGAATCTCTGAGACGGTAATGGGCTTCGATGCGAGAATACTACCACGTAACCCCTCAAAATCGAACGAACAATCATTGTTCTTCTCGGCGTGTAACATAGGGCGCAAAAGCTCGCCGTCAAATCACAGATTCATTAAGCGACAATTGATCCCACAAATCGACATAGCGAATAAAACTCCCGAATACTCATATCCTTCTATTTTGAAGCGCGAAGATCGACCTCAATTGATATTATTTGGCAAAGTTGGATTATGTATACAACCGCGTGCGGATGGTCCCAAACTTTTTCGCGATCTCATACTTCGCCAATCGAGCCCCTATAGATTGCGAAACTGAATTATTAATCCAAGTAATAATCTTTGAATTATCCGCTTCCCAAGCCTGCGCAAGGGATCTACACCATCCGAACCAGGTTTCGTAGGTTTAACCTTTGTCCCAAAGAACATAACCCCACATAGATTTACCTCGCAAAAAAATTTTCATAACATAACTCGGTCATTAATAGTTTTTCCCATCCAATTGCACGCTAATTGCCTCGAAGAGATTCATCCTTACGAACAGCCATGACGAAGCGGAAAAGATCCCCAAAACGTAACCCCAAAAACTAACCAAATCGAAACCCAAAACTAGCGATAACAAAACAAAATCGAACCAAGAATCGAGCGAGGAAAAAAAAAAAAATGAACGAGGTGAACTTGCGATCGTTCAAAGTATATACTCGAGAATTAAACAAAATCATGGTTGTGGCAAAGATTAAAAATTTGGCTCTTGAAACCATGTTGAAATCAAAGAAGCCATAAAGTATCCGTATTCTTATTATGCAAAATCAAAAGTGAATTCCAAAGAAACAAAGTGGAGCCTTATATAGGCAAATAGAAAAACGTAAACCTAAAAGGACTAAAATCCTAACCATAAAAGGACTACACTTAAATAAGAAAACTAAATATATATTATATTTTAACAGGTAGAACATAATTTAGTAGGAAATAATTATGTATACTTAGACTGGAGATTCATTGGGTGAAAAATATTGTCTTCCTCTGAAATAATTCTCTTTTAATCATTAAAATTATAATCAAGATGGTAATTTTTGTATTTCGCATTTTTATGAATTCTCGGAAGCAAGTATGCAACTTTACAGGTTGTTTGCCATATATTAAAACAAGTGTGCAATAAAACCTCCATAAACTAATACTCCACATATTATATTAACCTCTCAAATATGATATTTTTCTCCAGCCTCAACTTGAACTAGTTAAAAAATTAGTAATTTCAATACAATAATAAGATAATAATTTTTTTTAGAAAAACCATTATATATATCTCGGAGGGGATCCTCTGTCCCAAAATGGTGTTTCATCTTATATTCCACTGCACGGATAATTAAGTAATCATCAGAGGTGGAATAATCATCCATGCGATGGAATATAAGATGAAATACCATTTTTAAATAGAGGATCCCATCCGTATAAATATGTGTATTTAATTTAGTTCCGGTACAATGTGATAAGGTAAGTTAGTTGTTTGATTTTATTTCAAATTTGATGATCTTGATTGTTTCCATTACCATATATAGTTAGGAATATGTTGATTGCATTAATTTACTTCTCATATTTAGGATTATCTTGATTTATTCCAATTGTTTTTCCCATATTAAAATGCATTTAGTACTGGGCCGGCCCTTTCTGTTGATTAAATATAAACCAATATTGGACAGAACAAACTAGATTTTATACATACAATTCAATAACTAGGCACGATATCTGGTTTGTAATCAATTCACATGGGCTGATAGTTTGGTGCATGCAGGACAAATATAACTGACATATAGTTAAAATTGTCTTTTCCTAACATTTCTAACTATTTTTTAACTTGGTGACCTGAAATAGACAGATCAGGTGTAAATAATATCACATATTATTGCTCTTCATTTATTTTAGCAAGGCAGTGGAACTATCATATTTTCATCATATAGAATTATAGAGGGGTCCTGAGATTTTATACAAGAGAGAATTGATAACTGCCATGCTTAGCTGTCATAACAAACTAACAGCTGGCTAACAGACTTAACTAACCAAACTAACATACTATATGTGAGCTTTATTTTGATGTATCTAATATGCTCCGCTGCAAAGTAAACCGTGGATAAGTGTTACCCAACCTCTGGCATAAATTTTGAAACCTGGAAGAAGAAATCGTTTGGTAAGGATGTCGACAACTTTGTTCCTCGGAAGGCACATGAAGAACATCAATCTCCCTATTTTTAACTTTGTCGCGTATGAAGTGAACATCGATTTCAATATGCTTAGTACGAGCATGATAAAAGGATTCGAGGCCAAGGTTAAAGCTCCAACATTGTCGATCCAAAGAAGAGAAGGTTGAGACACTTTAATGCCCAACTCGATGAAACGAGAGAAGTAATCCAAACCAACTCGGTGGTGGCGAGGCCTGTATTCACTCTTCGTGCTACTCCTAGCTCCGAATGTTGCTTTTGGAACTCCAAGCAATGATGTCGGGGCCCCGAGAAAAATACAATATCCACTGGTGTACCAGCGATCATCGACAAACCACGATTGCCCAATCCGCATCGGCATAACCATGGAGACACAAGCGAGGAACAGGCTGAAAGAAAAGACCAAGTGACATGCTGCCTTTGAGGTACCGGAGGATGCGTTTGCAAATTTTCCAATGATTAGTGGTTGGTGCATGAAGAAATTGACTTAATTTGTTTACCACAAACGAAATACCAGGCCTCGTCATCGTGAGATATTGTAATGCACCCACGATCTTCTGAAACATCGTAGGTTGATTAAAAATAGGGCTATCTGTCAAGCAACTTAGTTTTTTGCAGATAGGAGTAGGTGCGACTTTGTAACTTGTCATACCAGTTTTGTGTAACAAATCCCGAATGTACTTGATCCGAGCGGATGAACACCAAAGAGGTTTGAGCAGGACTCGACCCAAGAAAATAGCTAACCTCACCCCAGTCTTTGAGAGAAAATGTTTTATTAAGATGATCAATGAGAGATTTAATGTAGGAAGAGCCATCCCCGATTATGAGAATGTCATCAACGTAAACCAAAACCAAGATTAACCATTAATGTGATGATAGAATAAAAGGAGTCCAAATGAACTTAAAACCCCACGACACGAAAATCCTTTCAATTTGTCATACCATGCTTTAGGAGCTTGCTTCAATCTATATAAAGCTTTAATCGGTTTGCACACATGCCGAGGATGAGCATTATCCTCATAACCTTGAGGTTGAACCATATAAACAGGGTTCATTGAGAACACTATTCAAAACGCATTATTGACATCCACTTAACGAATAGACCACCCCGAGTAACTTCCCAGGTCGAACATGAGTCTAATAGTGAGTGGTTTGACCACCAGGTGACGGTATCAAAGTAATCGACCTAGCATGTTGCTCAAAACCCCGAGCAACAAGTCAGCTTCAATCTCTCAACCGAGCTATCAACCTTATATTTCACTTTAAAAATCCATTTGTTACTAATTGTATGAATATGAGCGAGATGGAGGAACCAATTCCCATATATGATTCGTAACAAGGGCATTCTATTCCTCATCCATTGCAAGCTTCCAATGAGGTAAAGAGAAAGCCTCGATGGCGGTGGTTGTTCAATTATAGGAGAGGACTTTGATAAAGTGAAGATTTTGGGCTTGAATATGCCACTTTTGGATCGAGTGTGCATAGGATGAGTGTTTAGAGGGGAAGACTGATGAGAGATCTTTGGGAGTGTTATCGGCAGGAAAGGAAATGGGAGTGGGAACATTACTAGATGAAGGACTGCGATGGAGAAGGAACAAAGAGGAGAGAACTCGCAAAAACAACTAAAGCGGGGAATGCAGGGAGATGAACTGACGGAGAGTGAGGTGGAGGTGGAGGAGGAAATTGTGCGGGGAGGAGCTTGAGTAATGGGAATGATAGGTAAGCATGGAGAGGATTTTGGAGGGATGGAAGTGGTAATCGATGGTGAAAATAGAGTGGAGTAAGGGAATTCTTGTTCATTGAAAGCTACGGTTCTTGCAATAATAATTTTCCCGGATGGAGCAAGACATTTGTATCCTTATGATGAGAACTATAACCCAAAAAGACACGTTTGAGAGATCGATACATCGAGTTTGGAATTATTGTAGGGTCTAGTGTAAAGGAAACATGCACAACCAAATGATTTTAGAAAGTTGTAATCAGTACAATACCAAACAACGTTTGATGAGGAGATATATTACTAAGAATGCGGTGGGAAGTTTATTTATAATGAAAACCCATGAGAGAATGCATCCCACCAAAATTTAATAGGTGCGGAAGCTTTGAGCAAGGAGGGCAAGGCGGTTTCTACAACATGTTGGTGCTTTTGTTCAACAAAGCCATTTTGACGGGTGTGTAAAGACAAGGGTGGCGGAAATGAATGCGAAGGGAATGAAGATGAGGTGTAAGAGTTCTATATTCTCCCCTCCCCCCAATAAGATTGTAAAACTTTGATCTTGGTGTTGAATTGCCTTTCTACCATGGCATTAAAGCGAAGAAAGATTAAGTAGATATCGACTTTTTACACATTGGAAAGGTCCAAGTGAACCGAGTGAAATCATCGAGACAAATTGAATGTAATACTTATAGCCATCGATTGAAAATGAAGAAGCGAGGACCCCGGACATCCGTATGGACAAGTTCAAAAGCAACGAGAGGAAGTATGAGTAATCGGATGAAAATGATTTTGATGCAACTTTCCAAGCTTACAAGCTTCACAAAATATGTGTTCTTGTTTATTACATGGAATGTTTAAGATTTTCATAACGAGACATAGTAGTGTGTGGACAAGCATGTCCAAGTCTAGAATGCCAAAGACTAAAAGAATTAAGGAGCTTGCTATAGAGGGAATAGAAATTACAATAGTATGAAAAAGCAAAGCGACCGGGAGATGCCAACCGACCGATCGAGGAGTTGAAAAAGGTGTTGAATAGGAACTTCTCCGGAGACCAAGGTGGGAGAGATCGAGTTGATAAAGCCCATCTTTAAGTACTCCTCTCAGTAGCACTTGATGGGTAATCAAATCCTTAACAAGACAACAAGAGGCATGAAACTCAATGTAAACCTTGTTATCTTTGATGAACTTGGATATGCTTAGAAGATTTTTGTGACATCGGGGACATGAAAAATATGATTTAAGTTCAAGGATTTTGAAGTAGAGAGGGAGGGAAAAGTTTCCTATAGAGAGAGGATAACCATTGCCAACTATAAGTTTATTAGTACTGCATAAGGAGCTTGTAATGAGAGGTTTCCCGGTTAGTTGTCACATGGTGAGTGGCCCCGATGTCCATAAACCAATCGTAACTAGAGGAGGGAACATTTCCATGGGTCGTGAGAATGAGCACGAAGTGGTGTAAGTGAGCGGTTCCAAAGTCCTGGAGGCATAACTATAGGCGATTTGAGGATCCAATGTAACTCGAGCATAAGATGCACCGGGGTAGGAGTATGACGAGAAGTCTATGCTAGTGAGATTAGCACAGGAAGGAGGAGGAGTTGATCGAGGATACGAATTTGTCTTGGTGTTTTCCAAACTAGTGAAATTCACATCGAATCTTTTATAACACTTTGTGATATGATTATTACGACCATAGATCGGCAAACCACATGATTTCCCCAATAAAATTGACCTCTTCCTCGAGATCGACCGGAAAAATATCCACGTGGAGGCGAAAATCAATGAAATTTTTCCTGGTTGCAACATTTAGCACGGGATTCAACGTAGCATGAGTAGGAGGAATAGAGGAATGTTGATGTTGCGATCTCATTTCATGTGTTTGGAGAATATATTGCATCTTAGATAGATTAAGATCCTTTCGAGTCGTCAAATTTTACCACCAGCGACTCATACTCCGACCCCAAACCATGCGGTATGTATATCATCAAATCATCATCATCAACTGTCTTTTCTTTGCATTAATGTCATCGGCCGGTGATTACGTTTTGAAATGTAATCGAAACGGCATATCTTCCTTCTTAAGAGATTGAAGCATTGATTTCAAATGCATAACTCGAGCTTGAGATTGAGAACGAAACAAATTTTCCAACACACTCCAGTTTGATTTCAGATGTAGTGCATCTACTCACATAACCAAGCATACTTTCGTAAAATCGAATTAAGAATCCAACTATATAAAAACTTATCTCTGCGAACCCACACCAAATACTCGGATTCTGATGATGTAGTGCTCGATGCATCATTTATAAATGCTGAAGAGCTGGAGTTGTACCAAGTAAAAACTCATCAAAGCCATGAGGTATGCAAAGATGGCGAGAACTTGCGAACGCCGAAATTATAATTGGAGCGATCTAAACGAATGTTGAGAGTGTTGAAGGTGAGTAAGGTGAGTGCGCCATGGAAAGCAGTTGTTTACCAAAAAAGTCATGCATGTTAATTTTGCTCAGGAGCTTGGGGTAGCAAATATTGTCTCCAAATGAGCGGTGATTGCATTTTGAGAATGTAATCGGCCCGACATATCTTCCTTCTTAAGAGATTGAAGCATTGATTTCAAATGCATAACTCGAGCTTGAGATTGAGAACGAAACAAATTTCCCAACACACTCCAGATTTCACTAGATGTAGTGCATCTACTCACATAACCAAGCATACTTTCAGAAATCGAATTAAGAATCCAACTATATAAAAACTTGTCCCGCGAATCCACACCAAATACTCAGGATTCCTGACAGATGTGCTCGATGCATCATTTATGAACTGCGAAGAGCTGGAGTTGTACCAAGTAAAAACTCATCAAAGCCATGAGCTGTAGCAGTGGCCAGAACTTGCGAACGCTAGAAATTATAATTGGAGCGATCTAAACGAATGTTGAGAGTGTTGAAGGTGGGTAAGGTGAGCTGCGCCATGGAAGAAGGCTGTGGTGCCATGGAAAAACTGCACGGAGAAGATTGGCTCTATGATACCATGTTGAAAAGCTAGAGAGAATATTTAAAATGTGGAACTATCATATTTTCAGCATATGGCATTACAGAGGGTCTTGAGATTTTATACAAGAGAGAATTGATAACTGCCATGCTTAGTTGTCATAACAAACTAACAACTGGCTAACAGACTTAACTAACCAAACTAACAGACTATATGTGAGCTATATTTTGATGTATCTAATAACAAGACATTTATAATGTTCATCTGCATATATAGAGATATATCCACAAAACACTCACATTTCTCAGCCTTTCACAATTTTGGCACTGTTTCAGAATTTTTTATTAATACAATGGTAATGGCCATTCGTCAATTGCTTAGACGATCTTTATTATAAACTACAAAAATATTGATTTCAATAGGAAGTGATTTTCGAAGGTGCATTTTGCTGTTTATGTTGGGGAGACTCAAAAGAAGCTTTGTTATTCCAGTGACAATATTTGAACCACACTTTATTTCAGGATTTCTATGTCGATTTGAAGAAGAATTCGGGTTCCAACATCCAATGGGTGGCATTACAATTCCATGCAGTGTGGAATATTTATTCACTGATCTCCCATATCGTTTGGGAAGAAGATGATGTGTTTGCTAGGCTTCAAAGTATTATAGGCATACATATGTTTTGTTATGGTTTAGTTTCATTTTTCTTTCCCCATGTTTTACGCACAACATATACTTTTTGGTGAACAAGTGCATCCCTTTACAAGTTTATACAATAGATTTATTGAAATGTCGGTACATTTGCAAAACAGATTGTTTACCAAAAAGTCATGCATGTTAATTTAGCTCAGGAGCTTGGGGTAGCAAATATTGTCTCCAAAATGAAAGAATTCTTTTCCATTGATAATTCAAATACATTTTTTTAATCAATTCATGATACAAATGTCTTGATAAAAATCCTTTGTGCTGCTCATGGCCTCTTTAGAGTCTAAATATTCTGTTGGGTTCTATGTGTTGCATGTTCTGTTATAAAAACACAAGATTTGTCGAGAAGAATGCATGAGTTGTCATCTTGTGCATTAGATTAGAAGATGAAACACCCTTTTGGTATCAGTCCACAATGTATCGGCTCTCCCTAAATATTTCTGATCCCATCCATAGCAATTCTATCATCTTGGCATTGCAGAAATTCCAAGAAAGGTAATTAACTTAAAATAGATCCACTTAATTTAAGTGAGAGGACTTATGTTATCTTCCATTAATAATCGTGAAAAGGCCTGTCCAGAATGTTCATATTGACAAAATTGGTTCAAAAATTGAGTCTACATTCAGTACAAAGGAAAAAGTACAGTTTGTCTCCTATTAGACTGTCTAACGTTAGACGGATCTAGCCTAACGGATCTACCCGACACACGAACCCCGTGACCCAGCGAATATCTAATTCATTTTACGAGACCTACTAATACTTTTCAGTGGAACTACTAATATACTTTTTATTGGAAAAAAACTAATAATTTAAAGGAAATTACTAAAAATATTTTAGGAAAAAAACTAATATATTTCGGAAACTACTAATTCGTCTTACGGGGACGACTAATATTTTTGACCTGAAAAAAACCACTACTCTTTTGGGGTCTATTAAATATTTTCAAGTAAACTACGTCTAATACTTTTGAGATGGACTACTAATACTTCGATGAAAACCTAATATTTTTAGCACTCTCGTGATACTATATCATTGTCAATATTACAAAACTAATACTTTTAAGTGAACTATGTTAATAATTTTGGAGAGAGGGACTTTGCAAATACTTTTCAAATGAATCGCTAATACTTTTCGGATGAACTACTAATATCGATCATTTGGATATTTACAAAACGGCATTGCTAATATTACTAAAATATCATCGGATCGCTTTTGGGATCCATTTTAATTGATTTTAGCCC
Organism: Rehmannia glutinosa; assembly: GCA_016081115.2. NCBI lineage: Eukaryota > Viridiplantae > Streptophyta > Magnoliopsida > Lamiales > Orobanchaceae > Rehmannia > Rehmannia glutinosa. The sequence goes on along the minus strand of CM071937.1, from coordinate 71,484,929 downwards.
GTTAAACCGTCGACAAGAGTTTTTGTCAAAGTTTGCACCATAACTAGTTTGGATCGGATCGTCTCACCACGAGTCCAGGTACTTTAGTTGCTACTTGCTCTTTGAAACTTCTTTTGGCTTAACAATTTCAATTTTTGCTCAAACTTTGGAATCATAGAACCGAGAGGATTATATTTCAAGGAAACATCAAAACTTCATCGGAAAAGACTCGTGCGCAAGGGAAAAAATTAGGGTTTTGTGAAAAAATGCTCACTTCTCTCTCCTCCCAAACCTCCATGGTATATGCATCTTGATCTTCTTCAAGGAGCTCGATTTTTCTCTTTTCCCGATTACGAAATCTCATGATGTCTTCCCGGTTACGCGCGTCTCCTTCAATAACCCATGGTTCGATGAGCACTCTCAACCCCAGGGTTGCGCAACTCTCCCTATGGAATCTGGTGCTTGTCCTCGAGAGAACAAGTTTTGGGAATTCTTCATCGTCCATCCATAGCTAGTTCTTCTATCCCTGCTCCTAGAGATTTACCAAGGATTTCCCTAAACCCTAATTATACTACTCACAAGAATGGTACAAGATTGAACAAGAAAAACATCAAATTAACGGTTTCTTTTACTACCTCTCTTGATCCTCCTACACAAACGTTTTAAATCAAAAGACTTGATCAAGAAAATCAAGATCCGGTATATTTCACATGTTTTCGTCAAGTTTTGGATTATTTTGTTAATCGCGCTTCCAAGATTCTCAAGAACGGATCAAGATTTTCAAGAAAGCGGTTGTGAAGAAATCTTTTGCAAAAGCGGTGCCCTCGGGGAGGATACAATTCGATTAAGAAAGGAGATTTTTATTTAGTAATCTTTGGATGAAGGAATTTATTATCAACGCACATCGGAGTTCGTGATTCATTAATCGGACGACTCCTACTTCCAAAAGGGTCAAAGCCATGCACGTTAGGCGCTCAAATCGAAATTGCATTCCATTTGGAGAATTCAACATGCTTGGCGATTGGTACCACTAGGTAAGGGTTATTTCGGTTTTACGTGTCTTGATATAGTGGACCGTAATCGTGTTTTTGTTAAAACTTCATGCAATTTGAATCGAGCACAATTTGCATCACTAATTGGATCCGGTTTCAATCTTTATAAACTTAATACTTGTATGGCACAAGTTTGGGTTCGTATTTACTAACTACGTATCGACTATTGGCATCCCTCTTTGATTACAAAGATTGCAAGTCACGATAGGCATGCTGCGATCCAAATTGATGGTTGTTCGTTGTCCCAGAAGGTTGGACATTTTGTTCGAGTGTTAGTTGAACTTGATTTGAATAAATCTCTTGAGAATTTATTATGGTTGCAAGGGTAGGGCATTGCTATATTGTTTTGATCGGTTATGAGAATTTGCCGGATTTTTGCGTTAATTTTTAGATTGTTGGGCATTGCATTACGAATTATCGCCATCAAGATACGACAAAAAAAGCTAAAATTGTTCAAAATCGATAAGACCCGATTAAGTGGACGATTGGTCATTAGGACGGGGAATCATGGTAGGATTCTCGGCTAACAAGGATAAAGAAGTAGTTTGAAACTTGGGTTCAAGTTAAGCCCCGGAAAGTCCATTCTACGGAGATGAGTGCGGCCCACAGGAGGGTGGACCATCCACTTCGGGTATTCAAACACAGAATTCTTTTAACATGTTGGGTGATGCATCGAAGAGTTTGCATGAAGAGAATGAGTCCTCACACGTCCATGCGATATAGGCTTCAAAGGTTTGAATATCAATCATGATAGGACTATGGTTCTTTATCAACCACCGAACATAATTCAATTATTGTTCATGAGGAAAGCGGTGATTGCACCAAATTTAGATGAAAAGAGTCAAGCGGATCTCCGTGCCATGGAAGTTGTATCTAGAAGTCGTCCGCTTAATGATTATGTCCATAGCTTTAACAATCCGTCGAGGGTTTCAAAGTAATGGTTGAAGCGACACATAACCGTTGATCGATATGGCGGATGAAGAAGAAAAAGACAAATCGGAAGCTTTAAAGACCAAGCTAGGCGACTCCTCAACTACTCCGATTTTCATACTCGAATCTATGAAGGCTATGGAAATTGTCACTCGAGGATCCTGGGCGATATTCCACAGCTACCCGAGACCATCAAGACGATACTCGACCACATGGAAAAACAATTAAATGATAATATCACTCAAAAATCCTTGAGACATTGCGTCTTTAAGTTATTTTTGTTTTTCTTCCTCAAGTTTTGCATTGTTTTTCCTTTGCTACCTGATCGACTTGTGATCGGGATCTTTTCTTTTCTTTTTATATATTTTCATTTATTTAAAAAACATCATAACTTCATTGGTCATTGTTTCGTGTATTAATTTTTGTCAACCATAAATGAAATTATATCATTGATTCATGACCCTTCATACTTGTCCTTATCCTAGTACATTTATTGATGTGATAGGTTAGGCTTCATCCTGATATATATATATATATATATATATATATATATATAGGAGGATCCTATGAGACCACCTTCCTAGGTTAGTCCATAGGACCAAACCTACATCATCCAAATAGTAAATCAATGGTCAAGATATATTACAATATATACATCATTTCATAAGTATACAACGAAGGGATAAAATAGGAATCCAGGAAATTAAATATAGTAACCGTTTTCTAAAATTTAGGGACGTGATTTTGTATTGATCACGTCCTCATAATCAAGCGATTCACCTTTCCTTTCTCTCCTTCCTATTCGAACCTGCAAATTATTCAAATATGGCAACAAAATTGTGCAACCAACGGCGGACAAAAGGGCAACCCCAAAAATTTTCAAATTTTTTTTTTTTTTGTATTAAAATATTATTATATAAAAAAGATTTAAAAGGCCGGCCCCCCCAACAATTTCAGCTTTTGTAGAAAATTTAACATTGAAATACAATATATTAAAGAATTCTTAAAGGTATGGGCCACAAAGCCCACAACCACTAACTGTTAAACAAAAAGATAAAAAAAACTCCACCAAATGAAAAAGAGCTTGGGCCCATATTACAAATTACAATAATTGTTTCAATATTTCCTATTGGGGTTTAATGGAAGGGCAAAGTGATAGGCCGACGGAAAATTGAAGCGGAAGCGAAGGTTGATTTTCTCTTCTACGTAATCGACTATCCAAATATTTTCGTTTTTTGATTTTTTTTTCCGTAATCTTCATCTCTATTTTTCAAGATATCATACTCCATGCTTGATTGTTTGTTATTCACTTGTTTATATAATTTAATAGTTAGTAATCAATAACTTATTTATTTGATTCTTTGTGCCCTATTTGTTCATTTATGTTTTTTTAATCTTATCTATTTAATAATTTTGATTTTAAATTATTATTACATATTGAAACTAAGTCATTTTGGCTAATCAATAGCAATTTTCACTTTGTTTTTAACAGATTTTCGAGTTCATTATCAATCAATTACAATGAAAAATCAAAAATTGATTCACTTTTCAAGAAAATAAACTCTCGGTCACATAATTCTTCACAAAAGCCCATAGAAGTCTTGGAAAAAAATATTGAATCTTCAATCCATGATAAAGAACAAGGACCTCTACCAAAAATCCCTCGAATAGATGTTCAAGTACTTGATGTTATGTCTATAGAACGTGATCCCTGGAAAGCGTTCACAAATATGTAGTTATAGTGTGGAACAACGAGATGAAATTCGAAGGGCTTATGTAAAAGTCAGGCCATATCAACATGAGATGCGTGAGTATCCTTTAAATGAAAAAGGTCGTGCGTTTTGATTTTCTGGTTTAAACTATTTCGAGAATGGTTGGAATATTCTCCAAGTAAAGATCTTTATTTTACTCTTGTCATGTTATTTATTTTCTAAACCAAGTGGACGTGTTGGTTGGAGCATTTACAAGCGAGGATTTCGATCTTGGAAAAAGGTTAATGATGGAGAAAATTATGCTCTTTTATCTCATGTTGGAAAAGATCCTAATTAAGCCACATAGAAGAGCTATTATGAGTTGTCGTGACTTAATGAATCAACCACAACACATTCGAGAAAATCATTGAAAAACAAACATCTCAACAAGTGGCCAATAACCGATTGGTATTAAAGACCTCAATTGATGCGATTAGATGGCTCACGTTCCAAGCATGTGCTCTTAGAGGACACAACGAACGCTTAGATTCAAAAAAAATCCGGGTAATTTTATTCAATTGGTAAAGTTATTAGCATCTTACAATGAACACGTGTCTTGATTGTGTTGGACAATGCGCTCATAATGCATCTTATACATCACCCCGAGTTCAAAAAGAAATACTACAAATTTTTGCAAAGAAAATTAGAGATGTTATTCGAGAAGAAGTTGGTGATGCAAAATTTTGTATTATAGTTGATGAATCAAGAGATGAATCCAAAAGAGAACAAATGGCGGTAGTATTAAGATTTGTTGATAATCTTGGTCATGTGAGGAACGGGTTTTTTGATCTAGTTCATGTTTCTAACACCGCTTCATTGACTTTAAAGAAAGAAATCTTTAATGTTCTTGACGACATAATCTCAATGTTCGAGATATTTGTGGTCAATGATATGATGGGGCAAGTAATATGCGTGGAGAATGGTCGGATTACAAGCACTTGTTTCTAATGAGTGTCCATATGCTTATTATATTCACTGTTTTGCTCATCGACTCCAATTGGCATTAGTAGCATCTTCTAAAGAGGTTATTCCCATTCATCAATTTTTACGTAAAGTTCTTAGCTTATCAATGTTGTTGATTCTTCTTGTAAGCGACATGATCAATTACAAGAAGCACAAGTTGAAGAGATCAAAAGACTAATATCTTTTGAAGATTTGGAGACAGGAAAAGGTTTGAATCAAATTGGAACCTTAAAGAGAGCTGGTGAAACTAGATGGAGCTCTCATTTGAGTTCTCTTGAAGTTTGAAAATTATGTTTGAAGCTACATGTTCGTTTTAAAGAATATAATTTCGATGGAACTACATATGCTCAACGAGCGAGATGCGAATGCGAGCTTATGATGGAATCACGCCATTTGAATTTATATTCATTTTACACATTATGATTGATATTTTGGAAATCACATATGATCTTTGTCAAGCTTTGCAGTGTAAGTCTCAAGATATTGTGAATGTTATGCATCTTGTCTCTACAACAAAGACATTAGTTCAAAAGTTAAGAGAAGATGGATGTGATCTTTTATTTCAGAAGGTGAAATCGTTTTGTGAGAAACACGGGGTAAATGTTCCCAATTTAAGTGATCCTTATACTGCAGGTAGAGGTAGATCTCGTCACAAAAAGGATCCAGTTACCATTGAACATCATTTCCGAGTTGATATTTTTTTTGCTACAGTTGATTCTCAGTTGCAAGAACTGAACGAGAGATTCAAAGTTGATATGATGGAATTGCTTATGCTTTGTTCAGCTTTAGATCCTCGAGATGACTACAAATATTTTAATATTGATGATATTTGCAAGCTTGTTGAAATGTTCTATCCTGAAGATTTTTCTGAACAAGAGAAAATGCATTTGAGATTTCAGTTAGAGCACTTTGAGCTTGATATTCATCAATATCCCGTACTTCAAGGTTTGTCAACAATTTCAGAACTTTGTCAAAAGATGGCGACGACAGGAAAGTCTCAAATTTATCCTCTTGTTGATAGATTAGTTCGGCTCGTGTTAACTCTTCCTATTTCTACTGCCACTAGTGAACGTGCTTTTTCTGCTATGAAGCTTGTAAAGACTAGGCTCCGTAATAGGATGGAAGATGACTATTTAGGGAGTTATTTGATCACATACATCGAGAAAGAAATTGCACAAACTTTTGATGATGATTCTATTATTGATGAGTTTTGTGATATGAAAGAAAGGAGATTGCAATTCAAGTTCCCTAAGCAAATGACATGTAAGTAATCTATTTTTTATTTTTATTTCTATTTCATAAGTTAATATAATTTATCTATTTTTATTTTCTTTATGCGGGAAAAGGTAAACATATTATTACACTAGAAGTTTGCAACTCAATGTCGATTGATAATTTGATTTTGATGGATTCAAATTCACGAAGTTCAACTAACCAGGTTAGTTTTAACTTTGTATCATATTTCAAAATATACATTTCAAATTGCACACGATATATATTTTTCGTATGAATGAATATTGATATGAAAAATATACGAAGAAATATATTTAACTTTATATGTAAATTTAGGGTTAGTGTATGAGGATTTTCTCTCAAAGCTTTTTCGCCCCCAAAATTATAATCTGCGTCCGTCATTGCGTGCAACAATTAATGAAAAGTATACAATTACACTAAACTAACTATACATTAAAACATTACTAAGTATACATAAACAATTAACTAAGTATACAATTACACTAAACTACATGTACATTAAAAATTTACTAAGTATACGAAACATTTAACTAAGTATACAATTACATTGAACTAACTATACATTAAAATAATATAATATACGAGAAACATTTAACTAAGTATACAATTACACCGAATTACTTATATAACTAAGTATATAATTTTATTGAACTAAGTATACAAATCCACGAAACTAAGTATACAAATTCACTAAACTACTTACTAAACTACTTATATAACTAAGAATACGATTTCACCGAACCAAGTATACAATCTCATGAACTAAATATACAATAAAACATGACTCGATACAAGTCCACTGAACTAAGTATACAATAAAATGATGTTGACAAATATGGCGGAAAGAATTATTAATTTTGAAAAAACGATTGAAGTTGATGATTTTTCCTCCCTAAAAATCGGATGGCGAAAAGGTGGGATTATGTTTCCTTAAATATAGCTAATAACCGTCAATTAACATAACTAATTAAATATAAAAGTACAATTATACCCTTATATGCCTAAATTAACTAAAATGATCTATACCATCCAAAATTTTAAATCAAGAGTCCATAAGTGTTCTTATGAACTAACCTAAAGAGATTTGTCTCATTTGAACCAATCCCTATATATATATATATATATATATATATATAACTTTTAGTTCACTTATTAGACTAGAATACCTTTTTTGATCAATACAAAATCACTTAATTATTTTGTTTTTGTTACCTGAGAAGATGTTAATTATTTTGATTTCACATTGTTATGCAATTCTTGGAAGTAAGTATATAAGAATGTTTGAAATAATTGGGCATGCAATTGAAGGCCAACACCCTTTTTCTTTGCATCTATATCTTCTTCATGTTGGGATATAAATGTTGGCTTTTGTTATTTAAAAATAAAGAATTAATGTCAAGACGAATCTTTTCACTTTTAGTTTAACTAGGACTCGGTAAATATTTCACTTGCCATAGGGGTGTGCCGTGATGGGACGGTTCGGAGATTTGGAAATCTCGAGCGTGCATCAAGTTCGGAGATTCTGAAAATAAATCTCCAGAACCGAACCATAGAAAAAAATCTCCGTCCCGAACCGTACCGAAAGTTCGGTACGGTTCGGGACGGAGATTCGGTTCTAATGGGACGGGACGGGACGGTTCGGTTCGGGACGGAGATTCGGAGATTAGCCATAAATAAAACATACAAATTTGGAAAAAAAAAAGAAAATCAATATAAAAATCACCAAACGAATATACTTCTAGAGTTTTAGTCTCTTTTTAGCGTAGTCTCGAAATAAAAACTAAAACTATAATAGGTAACACAATCCAAAATTCTAAACTTAATAACCTTTATAATACAACAATAGTCTATTATTTGGGCAATTGTCCTTCTATTGTCTAGTGACATAGAACAAATATAATTAACTAATAATTTTTTATAAATTAACATGAAATAAAAACTTGTATAAATTTATAATCTCAATGTCTCATACTTAACAACTTAACATAATCAATAAAATTATATTTATAATTTATGTGATATGGTAAAAAAAATAAAATATGATCTTTTTATATTGTTATAATATGGTACTATTACTTGTTTCTCTTTTAAGTGCAATTTACTAATCATTTAACTAATTTCAATTTCAATTGATTCACTCTATTATTAATATCAAAGTTTTTTAAAATTCATAATAGTTGCGATTATGATTTTTCTCAATTTAATTTCAAATAGTTTGTAGTTAATTCAATATCAAAATATAAACAACATAGAAATAATGTATATGTATTTATATAAAATTTAAAATCGGTTCTAGCTTCGGATCCTCGGTTCGGAGTGGTTGATGTCTGTTGATGCGGTTCTCGTGCGGGTATTTGAAAAATCTCCAAAACCGTACCATAAATATTTTCGATGCGATGCGATCAGGGAAAGTCAAAAAGTCAACGGATATTTTCGGTTCGGAGATCTTTCGGTCCTGGATATCGATTGATTTGGTAATCTCCAAGTCCCGTGTCTGCCCTTGCCAATAGATTAAACTGGTTGGACAATAAAACTATGGTCATTTGCTTTTTTGCCTTATGTTAATATTGGATTCAATGTACATTAAAATCTCCATACACTGATATTCCATAAAGTAATAACCCTTCTAATATAATATTTTTCTCCGATCCCAAGTTGCGCTAATTTAAAAGTTAGTAATTTCAATAAAATAAGACGATAACAATTTTTAGAAAGACCCTTATATAAATGCATAGTCCTGTCAATATAATAAGAACTTACTTGCAAAAATATCGAATAACTTTGGGTGAATTGCATTTTAAGACTTTTATTATTGAGTTTGCAAAATATGCCTTGTAAGTTTATAATGTTTTGCAAAATTGGTCCTATAAGTTTTATACTTAAGCAATTTTAGTCCTATAAGTCTCGAGTTATTGCAAATTTGGTCCAGTGGAATAATTGTATATTTTCATAATACCAATTATACCCCGATTCATACATATGGCTAATTTTATTAAGTGTTTTGCCTAAGATGGTATCGAGCCAAAGTTTATTAAGAACTTTTGGTTATATTTATTATATTTATATAATTAACAATTGGTGAAGATAATTATTTCCGAGAATATGGATCCTACAATTGTCCGAGATGTACACCTTACATGACATATCGTCAAATTTTGACGATGTATGCACAAGATCACCAAAACAAGATATCATATTGGCAAAACCAATATGATGAAGGAGAACGCGCAGACCCAATGGGAAACCTTGGGACACTCGAAAGATAAGCGGCATATTATATGGGTTTTCGCTCATAGTAAACCGGATATTATATGTCGATCGATGAATCGTCGGGAAAGAAGTTCATGAAAAATCCCATCAAAATCATGATTCACGATGGAGTGCGGAGTGGAGCGAGATACTTCCCGATACATCTAAGATCTCACCGATCTTAGAGAAATCCGGAAGAAGGCGGTGCGGATATGGCAACCGCCATATTCATCTATCGGCACAAGTTCATCGATCCAGAGCGGATGGAGTCGATGGTGAAATATTAGAAGGAAACTCTTGAAATCCTTCATGATATTAAAAACGAGTCAAGAACCTGACGATAGACCAAGTTCATCGGGAGGAAAGAAACGTATTGATTTGGAACAGTACCCTATTTACACCAAAAAGGAAACCAACCAAAGTCAAACGACAAATGAATGATGAGGAGAAGCTTATCGCCATCATCAAGGAAAATCTATCACGAACTAAAAGTGATGGATATGGAAAAGATGAATCTTAAAGATCTACATGACCTTGCGAAATTCTTCACGGGATTGGGAATTATAGATTTAAAGATGAACACGGAGACAAAACGGCCTTGGTTACCTATGACCCTCAAGGTAGACAAATTCCACCAATTCCACCACCACGGTAAATCCCAACGTTGCGAAAGATTGGGTTCATATCATGGAATCCAGGATGAGAGAATGCACCATCTTTGGAGATTTCACGAAAGGGAGTGAACAACTTTCGGGAACAGGAGCTCGACCTCCTCTTGCGGGAACTTGACAACCTTCTAGAAGGCCAAATGTTTATCAAACGCCTTATGGAAGATCACATCTCGATCCAATACATCCATATAGGTTGATGTTAAATCTGGATACACCGATTTTAAAAATCGAGAAGTTCTCATTGATGAATGGGGATCATCTATGAGGATTGCAAAGAGTACCCTTGATCTTACGAAAGATTCCTTTATTTTACTCCTTGAAATGAGTCTTGAGAGATCCGTAAGGATTGCATGGGATATGACCAAAGCAAATATGAAAAGCGCGGTCACGGGGAGAATCACTAAAAGGAATTGTCGATGATATGGAAAAATTATTCAAAATCCATTTTATCGGTATAGGTTACTTTGAGGGTTTACAAGAAGAAAAAAGAAAAAAAATATAAACAAGCCCTCTACGACCTCGAGTTACATGATATTTGTCATATTGACGAATATATCAAGATGTTCACCGAAAAGTCTTGGTGGAAGTCGAAAATTGGAAACAAAGAATCTTCACATTATTCTTTGCAAAAATCCCAAGTCCCCTGGAGATAAATGCTTATCGGGGAATACAAGGATCTTGATTTGAATACGGTGGCGAAGAATGTCATTCATGAAGGCGAAGCTATCCGAATGGTGTTATCAAGCGACTATACATGAATTACAAGAGATTACGAGGAATTAACAAAGCGATTCCTCTATGTTGTGTTGATTGTGATGACATCCTAACAAATTGTGGGAGGTCAACCATGGCGGCATAAGAAGAAGAAAGAGAAGCCATCCATACTTTATCCGGAAGCAACAACAAAAGAAGTAGGTCTTCATGGAGACCTAGAAGGTTTTAATCGAAGCAAAAGGCCCGAAGGTTACAAATCGGGGCAAAAACTAGCACCAAGCGGAGTAGAGCCTCTTCATCGGTTCTAATCATGCAAGTACCCGATAGAACTCCGAGGAAGAAGAACTTTCAGGCGAGCTCACACCAGGGCTAATGAAAGTTTCAAAGACTCGTATTTCTTTGGACATGCGAGCAAGGGGCATATCTCAACAGTTGCCCAGGACAATCAAAGACGAGGAGTCGATTCGAAGCAACACCCGAATTTGAAGAAGTTGTCTACTATCGAGTTTAATACGGGTGTATCAATTTGAGGATATTCCCTCGGATGAAAGCATCTATGAAGAGGAGGTCTATTCTCAAGATAGAAGTGAATCCGATTCAGAATCGGTGAAGAATAAATTCTTCAAATGACGGTTAGGGGATATGTCGATTCCTCTCTCACTACTGTTTCTCATAAGACTCTTATGAGAATTATGAAGGAAGATCCAAAGCTTTAGATATACGACGGTTTTACTATCGGAGCTATGGAGAAGAAGCGTTGGATAAGATTGATTTCGTAATGTAAAAACACCAAATTATTCACGGGGTAACAACCGGAGAATTTGCCATTCCGATGGAGTTTATCGGTAACTGTCGAGATGCGGTTGGTCCCTTACAAAGAAATCCAGGAGATCAAAAGCAGAGTCGAAGAGAAGTTGCAAATACACTCTCATGGATTCACATCGAGCCATAAGAGTTATTATTAAGGCAACATTCAAGGAAGGAATAGATTCGCCACTCAATCTTGCTATTTTTGATAAGCGAATCTCACATCTCAAGGATTCATGCCTTGGAGCGATTCTGAGGAAATTTGTATGCGGGAAAATTAGCATTTAATGTCTATCCAAGAATTGCATACGATTTGGGAGATCGAGATTTCAACGAGAATTCTAACCCTTCTTCAAGATTTCAAAAGAGTCGATTTGATGAAAGAAGGAAACATGCCTTACTCGATCACATACAAGATTTCATATGCTCTCTCGAATACACATCATTCAAGTATTCTTGAGAAAGGAATTTATTGAAGTCCCAAGAATCTTTGAGGACTTTGCCAAGGTGGTTCTACCAGGAGATCATTGAGTCTCCCACTATAAAGGATATTGATATGATAATTCAAGATCAACCGATCTTCAACAAAAGTCGAAGCCTCGAGTTGAGCCAAGAAGGATGTCTTTCCAACAAGACAGAATGTTACGAGAGTCGCCGTTGGGAAGAAAAAGACCGAGTACAATTCAATGTATTCCGGATGTTTTCAAAACACAAGAAGAGCCGAATGCCCGGAAGACGGATGGAGAAGTTGAAGTAATATTTGAAATTACTCAAAAGGATAATATTTTTCCTTGTGATGTTCTCAGATTATCTCCAACGGCTATAGTTGGAAGGTATCAAGGAAGCTCGAAGATAGGTCAAATTGAGCTAACAATCACGATAGCGGGAAAATCCCGAGCAATTAATCTTTGTGGATTGAATTTCTTGAGGATCATAAACCTCGGGAAAAATTACAAGAAGGAATGGAGTTCACGGTGGCGGATAAAAGATACGAATAAGATGACCACTAGTCCATTCTCAATATACATTTCTATAGGATGTTATATTCTCAATACAAGGCCGAGTATTTTGCCGCCTATATTGATTTAGGTGTCGGAATATGTCCGAAAAGCCGATATTTTTCCCAAAGAAATTGGAGAGAATTTGTCGGCCATTGCGAAGAGATTTCTCTAAAAGAATCCTTATTCTTAACAGAGGAATTAAACAAGCAGAAATCATGATCGGAGGCGCAGGTGGTACCCCATGGTACAAAGTGAAGACCCCACCAATCTATTTCCATGATACATGAGCATATATTTTGCTAGGAAATAATTTCCTACAAACATTCAAGCGATTTACACAGGAAAATGAGACAAGAAGACAAAAGACTTATTTTCACAACATTATGTGATCATAAGATTATTGTCCAAAGATCTGCGGCAAGCATTTTGACGTAAAAATGCCTATTAATTTTCGCAGACAAGCGTGGTGATGAAGCCAAACTTCGCAATCCAAAAATGGCGGATCGAAAGAAATTTGGTGAAGCTTTATTATCCTACGACAATTCGGTTTAAAACGAAAAGATAAGAAAATATGGGATAATAACTTGTATTCATTCGTAGTACTAGGAGAAGAACGAGTAACTCCGGAGGCTATAAAGCGAGAATTGATGGTGAGCCTAATGGAGAATCCGCAGAGTGACGTAACCATTGAAGAACAAATATCACTCGAGGGTATCAAGAAGAAGATCCTCAAGGAATTATAATGAAGATCATTTGGCATGGTGGGACAAGAGCGAGCTTAAAGCTTCCTTAAAGGTTAAACCAAGAAAGGAGTACGAGTTCGTGAGATTCTAACCAATCCTTATGAACCAAGAGGATTGTGAGGATATGCAAAAATACTTAAGGAACATCTTGACCTTAAGTTGATTTCACCAGAGTTTCTCCATACAGTGGCCGATCCAGGATTCTTAGTCGAAATCATGGAGAGATCAAAAGAGGAAAGCGAAGACTTGTTATTAATTACAAAGGGATTAATAACATTTTGGAGTTCGACGGATACTACATCCCAAGTAGAGAACATTTGGTTAATTGTATCAAAGGTGTCAAGATATTCTCAAAGTTCGATTGCAAGTCCGGATTCTACCAGTTAAGATGGAGGAAGAAAGTAAGAAGTTCACGACTTTCTCTAAACCACAATGACACTATATTTGGAACGTAATGCCTATGGGATTGGCTAACGCAACCCGAGATACATTAAAGAAAGATGGATAATTGTTTCAAAGATTATTTTAGTTTCATGTTTGTGTATATCGATGACATTCTTATCGCATCAAAGAACATGCAAGAGCATCTCGGATATTTGGAGATATTTTCGGATGTTTGTCACAAGGAAGGATTAGTGCTTTCGAGAAAAAGAAGGCGTTGATTGCTACAAGGCGGATTGAATTCCTCGAAATTGAAATCGATGAATGCGGAATCATCCTACGAAGTCATATTTTGGAAAAGATACAAGGATTTCCGGATACACTAAAGGACAAGAAGCAACTTCAAAGTTTCCTTGGAGTTGTTAATTTTGTTGGAATGTTCATAAACAATCTAGCACATTACGGGGAAGGTGTTTAGCCCATTGCTCAATAAAAAGAAGCTATGTTCAAATGGGAAGATGAACATCAAGAAGAATAAAGCATCTTAAAGTTTGTAAAAAACTTCCAAAACTTGCAATTCTACAAGATGAAGATGAACTGGTTATATACACGGATGCCAAATTTATTGGTGGGTAGATGTTCTTACAAAAGCCACACCAAATGGCGAAGTGTCATGTAGATATTGCGGTCTTTTTTTTTACGCATGTGAAGCGAATCGATGGCATATCAACGAAAAGAATTCTTTGCGATCGTAGGCTTTTAATAAATGGCCTCTATTTTTACTGGCTAAAAAGTTTATCTTAAAAATTGATACTTCAAGTGTCAAGGCTTTTACGAAAAACAAAATTGAATCAAAACCGAGAAAAAATTAGATTACTTAGATGGCAAGTGAATGTCAATATTATGATTATGATATTTTTATTATAAAATCTCATGAAAATGTTCTTGCGATTTTTGACACGAGATGGAAGGGCGTGTTGCTAACGAGGTCCTTAAACGAGTAAGACATCTTAGGAAACCTGGAGAGTCTAGAACGAGATTTTGGGGCGTTATGTCTCAATGTAGAAGTTCTTTGGATCGACTTCAATAGTGACCGAGAAAACTCTTTCTAGTCAAATACGAGCATGCCGGTTCGCTCAAGGACAATTGTTCTTAAGACTGTAAGGGCCTCTCATCCAGCCGCATCTCCTACGATGCAAAAAGGGGCGAATAGAGAATGGGGCTCTAACCGGAGGTTATGGATTCAAGTACCATAATCACAAGTGTTGCGGTGATGCATCCCCGATGGTGTACAAACCGTAACGAATGTTGAAGCTCCAATGTCACAACCCGAGTCTTCAAGTCAACCCAAGACACCTCGGAGTAAAAGAGGAGAGTTGAATCTTAGGCCACACACAGGAAAATCTAAGGTTCAAATCGACGAGATTAAGATTTCTCCAATGCGTATATCAACGATAATGGGAGAAATTGGTTACAATAAGAGGTATTAACCCGGAAAAAACAATGGTTGATATTTCGTGCAAGTATCCCGAGTTTGGATGAAACCAGGAAGTCATCCAAATGAAGTTCAAGAATGGTATACTTTTGGAGCTTTAGCTTCAATTTATACTGTATCACCCGGATTCCCAGAAATTTCAAAATTACCGAAATGGATTGGGGAAGCAGTTTACGAGACTTGGGCCAATAATATTGTATTTTATCGGTGCGACTCCCGAACCAATGAAAAAAGGCTTTAATGAAGCTTTTCTTTTTATCAAGCTAAGAAGACCGGATGGAAATGCTTTAAAATATATCAAGGCGCAACTTCACCGGAAGAAGTACCGAAGATTAGTAGGAGCAATTTTTGAAGACGAAGCTTCTACACGACGAGCATACGGGTCTTTGGGTTTGTCTAACAAAAATGGACAAAGTCAAATATCCGTTTAATTTTTCCGAATTCAAGAAATGGATCTTTCCTCATCAATTCAATGATTGGATCAACAACATGATTCACGGAGGAGCTTTTTGAGATGAAGAGAAGAATTCTCCGAGAGAACAAAATTTCGCAAGCAAAGAAACTTACCGTAAATTCGTAACATGGCGCATGTTGGCCGGATCGACCTCGATCCACAAGCATGACCCGAAAAGAAGGAACCCGAGTTTGGGAAAGGTTTCCGACCCAAACCCGATTGACAAGATCATGCACGGTAAAAGGACAAGGGCCCACTCACAAAACGCATTATCCTGGGAACCACGTAAACCAAATTTTTAAAAGATTCCCGACAAACATCACATGGCTGAGTCACGCGGAAGAAAAAGAAAAACAATTTGGCGAGGCAATAATGTATGATATGACGTAAGTAGTAGCGTCATAGATATCAACAAGATTTGAAGTCCGCTTTGAAGTCCTGGGACGGACTTATATAAAATGCGGGGATTTGAAGGAAGTCTGAAACATCGAACATTTCCTTTAGTTTTTCTTATAATAAAATCTGAGTGAAAAATTTGTAATATTTTGAGTGTTTTAGTTTTAAGTTTTATGTATTTTGGAGTGCAAGCCTCATATATGATGAGAGGCTAAACAAGTATTCTCCTCCCAAAGGAGATTACTAATGTAATAAATATTTCAATAAGTTCTTAATAAAAAGGGGCTTTCTCGCTTCAACATGTCTTCATAATGTTCTATTGATTTATCTCGTTTAAAGATTACTTATACGCATGGAGTAGGAAACGAACCAAGGTTGTCTTTGAAAAATTCTTTGAGGAGTCGGGTAACTTGCGATCATCTTCCCTAAGGGTGAGGTTGAACAGTGAGGAGCTATTTGTCAAACGATCCGGGCGATAATTTTCCGACCGTGGTGGTGTTGCGAGCCATTTCACCCAAAGATCTTGATTCGGCAAAAAGGTATGAATTTTAACGGATTTATTAATTTTACGGAAGCATGATGGACCTAATATGGTCGTGATGGACTATATCCATTTTATCAAAACCTTAGTCTAAAAACAAATTATGTAGAATTATGATTTTTACGTATAGATATCCTATTGAGTTTATAAATTTAAACCCGATACGATCCATTTAAAACCTCCGAATAGACTTAACTGGAACTAAGTAAGTGTAACAATCCACGAACAAAATAGGTGTCGGCTAATGTAAATTTTCATAGTCTATGAAATTGGGGTTTATTGAAAATAGCTAGGGTATGAAAGGATTGAAATTGCTAATTCTCGAAAGTTATAGGCTATAATTGCTACCTTTGGAAAAATAAAGGACCAAAATCTATTATTTAGCCATAAGGGCAAAATTGTCCAGGGCATAAATTGCAACTTTAAGAGTTAAAGGGCAAAAATGCAAAAAAGCCTAAGTTACGGGGCATATTTTGCTATTAAGCTATATAATAAA
This sequence comes from Rehmannia glutinosa, assembly GCA_016081115.2. Lineage (NCBI taxonomy): Eukaryota > Viridiplantae > Streptophyta > Magnoliopsida > Lamiales > Orobanchaceae > Rehmannia > Rehmannia glutinosa. The sequence goes on along the minus strand of CM071937.1, from coordinate 71,468,052 downwards.
TTAATAATTATCTGAATTACAAATATAAATGTGATTTCAGTTCTAGTACAATTGCTGTAAAAAAAAAAAAGTTCGGGTACAATTTAATCAAGAAAGTTAATTATTTGATTTTATTTCGTATATATGGTGATCTTGATTGCTTCCATACCATAGTTAAGAATAAGTCGGTTGATTTGATTTTCTTCTCATATTTAGGATTATTTCTTATTATAGTTAGGATGGTAAGAATAAATTTGACATATAATTTCAATTTGACAAAAACAACTTCTTCCAATGTTATTTCCCCATATTACAGTGCATTTAGTTACGCGTGGACCTTTCTGTTGATTAAATATAAACGGCAGAACAAAGTATATTTTATCCAGTTCACTCACTAGACACGGTATCTGTATTGTAATCAATTCACATGGGCTGATTGTTTGGTAGATAACCAGGAGCGGCCCTGGGGCGGTCGAGTGGTGCTTGCACGGGGGCCCCCGCTGGCAAGGGCCTCGAAATTATTTTTAATGTGTATATATATATATATGTATATATCTACGTTAATGTGAAAAATGTCAATATATGAAGATTGTCCAACGGCTTGGCTTCATTGTCTGATCTATGGCGGTGTTGTGTTCGATTCTTCCCTATGCCAATATTTTTTTGTTTTTGTCCACAAAACAATGAAACATAGAAGAAAGCCGCTCCCACCTTGCCTTTTTCACCTTTTGTAAAATAAAATAAAGGTCTCAATAATTTTAATACAGCTTCACCTTATTACCATTTTCCAAAACAAGAAAAAAAGGAATCATTAGGTTATGTAGAAATTTGGAGGAAAAAATGTTAGAATATCAATTTTTCATAGCTAATTCTCTAGTAGTTTTTTTCTTTTTCTCTTTTTTCTATGGTAAATTATATTAAACGATTTTATTTATAACTTTATTTTAATAAGACAAATCTTAAAGTTGGAGTATGATATTTTTATTACTAAATGTCTCATTTTATATGTTAAAATTAATAAAATTACATTTGTAACGTGTTTTTTTATTTATTTATTTAAATACGAGGGCCCCCAATTTTATTTTGCTTGCCGTGCCCCTCGAAACCCGTGACAAACTCTGTAGATAACAAATATAACTGACATATAGTTAAAATTGTCTTGTCCGAACATATCTAATTTTTTTAATACAGCTTCACCTTATTACCATTTTCCAAAACAAGAAAAAAAGGAATCATTAGGTTATGTAGAAATTTGGAGGAAAAAATGTTAGAATATCAATTTTTCATAGCTAATTCTCTAGTAGTTTTTTTTTTTTTTTCTCTTTTTCTATGGTAAATTATATTAAACGATTTTATTTATAACTTTATTTTAATAAGACAAATCTTAAAGTTGGAGTATGATATTTTTATTACTAAATGTCTCATTTTATATGTTAAAATTAATAAAATTACATTTGTAACGTGTTTTTTATTTATTTATTTAAATACGAGGTCCCCCAATTTTATTTTGCTCCAGGCCCCTCGAAACCCAGGACCGGCTCTGTAGATAACAAATATAACTGACATATAGTTAAAATTGTCTTGTCCGAACATATCTAATTTTTTACTTCATTACCTGAAAATAGACAGATCAGGTGTAAACAAGGTATCACATATTCATATTGCTTCATTCATTTATGGGTCGATATATAATTACAAATAGCCCCCTAAGGTTTGTACTACAAAGAACCAAAAGGTTTTTTGAAAATAACAAAAAATCCCTTCATGTTTGATTGTGTCTTAAATTTAAGGGGGTAACGGTAATATTTTGAAAAACATAAGGTGAGCTTTTGAAATATTTTTTGCATATCAAAAGGAGAAAATGTAAGACGGATCAAACCAAATGGTCTATTTTGTAATTTCCAAAAATTCTTTGGGTTTTTTTGTAGTTAGCCCGAACCTCAGGTTTTTTTTTTTCGTAATTATCCCTTTATTTTAGGAGGGCCCTATGTTTTTATCATGTGCTTATGTTTTCATCTAATATGGTCCGAGGACAAGACATTTATAATGTTCATTTGTATATATAGACGTATACACAAAACACTTCTAGCTCATAACAAGCAACAAGTCAAATCTACACATGTCTAAGCTTGGCGAAAACATGATGTATACTGAGATTTAGAGGAGATACAATTTTGTATACTAGCTAGTTAATGCACAAACAAATTTATTTGCTTTTTCTACACAGAGAAGATAGCTTGTCGAGTAAAAAATGTACCCAGATGCAAAAGAGTTCTTATGAAAGTTCTTTAGCTCAACATTTCAAATGTTTGTCATGGATTTCCTTCTTTTTATTCTTTTCTTTTCCCTAAGGGCCCATTTGGATGGAAGGATTTGAAATTCCGGATTTCAAATGAATGGATTTCAAAGTCATTGGATTTGAAATCCACCTCTTGTTTGGATATGATGTGAATTTGTGTAAGGATTTCAAATCTGTGAAGCCCCCGATTTTCCGAGCGTGTAATTGCTCCTTTTATCGTCTATATAGTTTATCGACTACTTTACCGCGTCACTTTGACGGGTAAATATTAATAATATTTTAATTTTTGCATTTGATTCATTTTATTTAATTGATCAATTACTTGTATTTATGGTCATTTAATAATTTATTTCTCATTAGGGATCACTTGATTGATCACTACTAGTATTATTTGTGCATTTATTAGTCACCTTAGAATTTTAAGAGACTATTTATTTTAGAGACTTATACCTTAAAGAATTAAGAATTTGATTTAGAATAAGTGATCATGAGACTTATAAGTGATCAAGGAAATCACTAATTATTTTGGAGATTGATATTATTCATCTATTATCATCAATTTTGGGACAAAAAAATAGAAATGCCCTAAATGCCCTTAAGTGGACGGCAATAGTGAGGATTTTGGTGTAGAAATACCATCCAACTCTTGTACACATACACCTTATGTATTCATCTTGCGTATAATTACACCATTAATACAAACCTTATACACATCATCTTATACTACAATTTTATATCATTAAATCTCCCAACATTCCCCACTATCTCCAACATTCCCTCACTCCTCTCAAATTCCATTCAAACTCATCTTATGTCCATACTTTTGACTCTCCTTTTTGTCTCCATGCAAGAGACAAATTGTAATACACCAAACTTGATCCCTCTCGCCCTCCTCTCTCTCGATTTTCGGCCATTAGGCCTAGTTTTATCAAAAAAATTCATTTTCATCCAACACATTCATCATTCAAGCATTTTCTCCAACTTCTCTCTAAAATCCCCGACATCTCTAAGCATATATTCATCCATTTCTTCATATCTTTAAACACACTTTCTTCATATCTTCAAACACTTCTTCATATCTTCAAACACACTTTCTACATATCTTCAAAACACTTCTTCATATCTTCGAGAATATTTTCTTCATATCTTCAAGCACTCTCGTCTTTCTTCAAACACTTAAGAAAAATACAAGAATTCTTCTTACTTATTCCTCATAAAATTTGAACCATATCCCATGCAAGGTAGGAAATTTTCATCTTCAATCCATTTTGATATTACCTATCTCACCTTCTTAACTTAAGTTTGAATTTTGATTTGAGGTATACTTAGAAGACTTTGAAGATATTAAGAGCTTGACATCATCTTGAAGAGGACTCCAAGACTTGAAGAAAAATTGGAAGAATTAGACTATAAGGTAAGATATTGGACTATAGTGCCCTTTTCCTCTTTCTTCCTATTTTCTTCAAATTTTAGCACCCTTTTTTTTTTTTGAGAAATAGGGCTGACCTTAAGTGGTTCCTTGAGGGTGACCAAAATCCTACATTTGAAGGCATTACTAGTCACACCTTACTCACTACACAAGGTAAGTGTAGTATTTCCAATTTTCTCACCTTCTTATTTTTTTCCTTAATTTTTTTACCTTATTTTCTAACTCTTAATTTTTGGTATTTTTTTGAATTAGGGGCTGACCTAAGTGACCTCTTAAATCCACTTGTGAATTATCCTTTTTATTTCACAATAATTCATTTTAAGGTGGGTGGAAAAATCTTTCCAACTTCTAGGTGTTTTCTTATTAAATGCATGTAGTATTTTGTTCTTGAGCACTTAAGATATATATATATATATATATATATATATATTATGTATTGCATGTTGATTTCATGTATCGATTTGTAAAAATTCTCAAGTATTGCTCAAAAACGCTATTTAGTGAAAAATAGGTGCGTGCATGTACACTTTATTGTTGTATTTAATGAATTCTTGCATGAAATGGACATGCATGTGTATGATCCTTGAAATTCTTGTTTTATATGACTTATAACCTGGACAAGTCGAGCATAATTGATTAAATTTTAATTTTTGGACTTAAAATGCAAAAATGGAAAGTTGGTGGACTTAATTGCAAGAAAATAAAATTTGAAGGACCCCTCTGTAATTTTCGAGTTTTGGGACTGTACTCAGGTTCAAAAACGATGTTTGGACATTTTAATAAGAGTTTTAAGATAAATAAAATCAACCTTTAAAAGCCCAAGGACTAGATTGTAAAATTTTAGAAGTTTAAGGACTACATTGCAATTTTCAAAACTGTATCAGCCCCTCATTTTGGAATTTGAAATTTCAACTCTTAAGGGACTGGAAATAACATGTTTTAATGATATCCAAGTGTTTAGAGCTTGAAAAGTAATTTTATAAATATTGAGGGACTAAATTGTAAAAGATTAAACTTGAGGACCCAAATGAAATTTCCAGGACTTATACAGTCCATGTACCTAGAAATACTTATTTAACTATAACTTAATGATATTTTGGACCCAAGGTTCAAATTTCATAACAATTGGACCCCTAAAAGCCTTAAAGGCAATTATTTTAAAATAGGACAAAAATGAGATTTTCAAACGTTAAGGGACCTATACTTATTTATTTCCAAAACTATTTTTGTCCCAATATCCCACTGACCTTAGTGACATTTTACAACTACAATCACATTAAAATCCCTTCCGGTTTGTGAGTGGCAATTATTGTTTGATAAATGGTTTTATCATGATTTTGATGATTTTGTTTTTATACCAAAACAATATTTTTAAAGGTTGTCCAAATACTCCTAAATGATTTAAAATGGTTTTAATATTTTCCGTAGTATTTCTTCAAGTTTATTTTCGATATAAATTGGACAACGCTTTTAATGATTTTATGTCAAAGTGTTTTTACATCCAAAATATGTTTCTAAATGTTGTCCTAATACTTCCGATCGTTCAAAATGTTTTTACTATTTTTCTGAGTATTTCTTGGAGTTTATTTTCGATAAAATATTGGACAACACTTTTGTTTTGAGGACAACCTAGTCGCCCTATAGGGCAACCCGTATCAAGATGTATTTTGGAATAGAAAAGGAGACGGAGTAAATATTGAGCAGTCGATCGGTGCATGCTGGCGGCGACGGCCGAGTCGTCGCCAGGTTGCCCAGTGCGGCGGCCAGAAGGTTTTTCCTGAAGTATAGCGCCGAAACAACCCCCGATTCTCCATTTGGGCATGGTCGACCGGCCGATGTGGGGGTCGACCGGTCCGAAGCCTACGCCAATCGGTCGCCTGCAAATGTAAATTTGTATTACGTTTATTTCAAACTCTATTTACGTGCGACCGGCCGCCTATCTTTGACAAAGAAATTTCCGACCGTTTGACAAAATAGACAAACTTTCCTTAAACTGTGGGACTGATTTCTAACAGCTTATATTCTTGATTTTAATTGTATTTTTCTCAGAGATTTTCAATCCCCAAGAGGAGCCTATGCTTGATCAACCATCTCCTATAAATAGAGGAAGTTTTGGAGCAACCAACACAACAATTGAGAGAAAACTACAACACAACAAGATACACTCAAGAATACACTTGTTCTTACATTGTCTTATTTCTTGTTGTAATTTGCCTAGCTATTCACTTTCACATTCTTGATGTCTAGACTTTTGTTGATTACACTTGCACTCTATTGTATTATCAATTATCGAGTTGTAATCTTGAATTTGGGTAATCATTCAACACAAGATATCCTTGTGAGTGTTCTTGTGGTAAGAACATACTTGGGTGATCTAGGTGTTAGGTGTAAGAAGATTGTGGTAATCTTCTTGTTGAGGTGTTGAAGAATTTGGTATTCTTCAAGGTTGAAGATTGTGGTAATCTTCACAAGGTGCCGTTGGAGATTGTGGTAATCTTCAAGTGAGATTGTGGTAATCTCAAAGGTGGTGTGGAAGAAGAGTGTGGTGCTCTTCAAGGTGTTGTTGTAAGTTGGTGTTGTATTAATTTTTGGTAAATTAATAAAATATTTTTTTCTTTTTGAAATTCATCCCGAATATACTTTGGGGTGGTAGAGGATTAGGCCCTGGGTGGGTTGAACCTCTATAAATCGACGTGTGTTGTTTACATTCCGCACACCTTTATTATTGTCTTTGAGCATTCGGTTCGAAAAAGAGGGTAAAATCGAAAAGATGGAGATAATATATTCACCCCCTCTAGATTATCGTAGCCACTTGGATTTACAAGTGGTATCGAGCCAAACTCTTTGGCAAGCTCGTTTCACATCGCGAGTGAAGAGGAACGATCGTCGGCTACTGAACGAAGCTCATCTTTCCGGCACCTCCACCACCAAGCCACCACTATTTAATTTCAAAAATTTTATATTTTGAAAAGAAAGAATGGAATGTTATCTACAAGGTTGCGGGTTCGATATTTGGAACATCGTCATAAATGGAGAATCCATTCCGATGATAGACACACCACACACCTCCAAAGGCCTCAAAGAGCTAAATGATGAAGAGAAGAAAATCATCTCCTTAAATGGTAAAGCTCTCAATATTTTATATTGTTCACTTACTTATTTGGAATATGAACATATTGTAGGAATTGATCGGCTCATGGAGTATGGCAAAAATTAGAAGCCATTCATGAAGTATATGCAAATGATAGGAGCAACTCAAAAGCATCTACTTCTCAAAGGGATACAAGTTCAAATCTAAGGAACAAGCATTTTACAACTTCCAACTATGAAGTAGTCGAACAATGTCTTATGGGCATCGAAGAAGAAAACGAGGTATGTCTTAAACCCTCTACTTCTTATGATATTGTTATTCAAAATGATTATCGTGATTTGCAAAATGATTTTGATGATCTTCAAAATGAATTCCAAAATTTACTAGTTAAGTACAAAAATTTGAAAAAGGAATTCAATGTTTTGAAAAATGAAAAGGATAGTTTATTTACTTCCTATGAATCACTATCATGTGCTCACACCACCACACTTGACAAGGTTAGAAACCTTGAAAAAAATAGTACTTTTGTTGAGGATATTAATTGCATGAAAAATGATTTATCAAAATTCAACTTGAGTACCAATAAATTGCCCAATGTTGTGAATGTTAATGGTTGTGATAGTTTGAATAGTGAACTTGATCATGAGCCTAATATTGTCAAGCATATGAAAAAGAATCGAGTTCCTATGCATGTTAGTAATATTACTTGCTTTTATTGCGGTAAAAAGGGTCATACGGTAAATACTTGTCGGGCTAGAAATAGCTCAAATTATCTTTGGAGACCTAAAAGTCTCAAGACTAATCCCAAAGGACCCAAGCACTTGAGGGTACCACAAAACAATGTTATATTAGGTACCGTGAAATAATAATCGAAGAAAATTCATACCGCTAAGAAAACATCAAATGACCATTTCATTTGATCAAAGGAGAAAACATTTTCAACAAAGTCATTTTCCAAGAAGAGAAATAATCAAAAATGGGATGAACAAAATCCTTGGAAGTGGCAAAGACATCATCAACAAGATGATTTTCCAAGAGAAAATACTTTCAAAAATGGGAAGGCCACAATGCTTGGAAATGGAGCAATTGGAGAAACCATCATCAACAAGAAGATTTTCAAAAGGAATATACCATCAACAATAGGAACGGCACAACCCATGGAAATGGCAAAATTGGTAAACCGTATCTTCCTATTTAAATATGCATTTTATTTTCTTTGCATGTTTTTATTTGTGTCTTTATTGCAATATGAGTTTTCATATTTTTAAAATTTAGGTCTTCAATATATTTATGAGTTTCAAAATATTTTTGAAAAGAAGACCTTGCATGATGTTTTTAAAACTCTTGTGAATTTTTGTAGACTAAAGTGTGTTATCATCTCTTATGGATTTTTATGGCATGAGCTTACTTGTGATATCTCTTAGCCTACACTTTTATCATTATGATTTGTGCTAGATTTGTTTTAAGAATTGTGTAGGATTTACATATTTTCATAAATGGCCATTTACGTTATTATTTGTCAAGAAAGGCATTAATTATCGAGGTACGTTTACTTGTGTTATTCTTACTCTTATAGACTCGATATATATATTGTCATATGCCTATGTGCGTGTTTTTCATAGTATTTTATACAAGTGCCATTAAAGAGGATGTTTTGATTTTTGAAAAGGCATTATTTGACATAGCTTGTTTTATCCAAGATTTGTAAAGGATTATATTTTGTTTTGATAAAACAATTGATCTACTATGTTATGCATTTTATTGCACATATAAATGCCACTATTCTTGGATACTTATGTCAAACCTCTCGATCATATGATTCTTGTAAATGAGGTCTCAACTATGTGGTCTCTTATTGTCAAATTTCAAAAGAGACCTTATGTAGCTTTCTTAAGCTTATTTGAACTTGAATGATTTATTAAACTCTTGATGATGCATAGTATGTGGTACTTAAAATAGTGTATCTATTATTCGATATTACTATGCTTGTGTGCAAAATATTTTGTTAAGATTTTGCAGAAATTTGTGATATTTCGCAACAAGTTTGATGAACAAGACAAGGTTAGTAGCTCAATGATATTGTCAAGAAGAAGGTAATGATTTTGATGTAATATTTGCACTCATAGCACATTTAGAAGTTATTTGCACTTTACTTGCCCATTCTTGTTTTGAGAAAATTTCAAGCTTTACCAAATAGATGTTAAATCCAATTTTCTAAATGATTTTATTCAAATAGAAGTCTATCGGAGTTTAAAATTTTTTAGGCCAAATGATTTTTAAAAAGCCTTGTACGGTTGATACAAGTACCCCGTATATGATTTGATAGACTTAGCTATTTTTGCAAAATAATTTTACAAAAGGTAAAGTTGATACTACACTTCTTGTTTTGATAAAAAGGCAAGGTTGTTTACTTATGCAAATTTATGTTGATAATGTTTTTGGTGTTACTAATAAATATTTATGCAAGATATTTTTCCAAGTCAATGCAAGGTGAACCTAAGATGATCTTGATGAGGGAAGCTCAGATTTGATCATTGGAATTCAAGTTCAACAATGCCAAGAAGGTGATTATATTCCACACTCAAAAGAAGAAGTGAGGCATTGAAGAAGAAAAGAACTATTTCAACCTATATGGCCACAAATGTGAAAATTGACAAAGGTTGAGAGGGGCATGTTGATTGACAAACAAATTCGAGGTATGTTTATTCGTTTATTATTCCTTAGACTCGACATTCTATATGCCTTATGTCTATATGCTCGACTTCAAAAACTATCCCAACGAATCTCATTAAAGTGCCATTAAAAGAAATTTTCAAATATTTGAAAGACACTTCTTCTTATGACTTGTATATCCATAGCTTTAAAACGTTCTTAGTTTTCGGGATAACAAGTCCGGTATTTATTATACGGTTTTTTTGGGATTACATGTTTTAATAAAAACTTGAGATGTGTTTAATTCCGTCTCAAGGATAACTCGCGGACTCTTTAATTGTACACCGCCGAGTATTTTAATCCATTTGAAGCGTGATTATGACATAATGTATATCGAATAAAGTATACGTTTGCATTTTGCACGTTTCTAAAACTTATGGGCGAAAAATTGGATTTTTGGTTGAAAATTCAGATTTTATTAAAACCGCAAGACAAAGGCTGTTGAGGTTGAGGGAAACCGGTCTCCTCAACGTCGACGGTCGCCTAAGCAAAATTTTGGATTAAAACCGTTCGTCTCATGCCTTAGTCATTTTAACCCATTTTTGCCATTTTTCGTCCCTTTGCCAAATTCACACAAATTTCACTCAAAATTTGTTTTCATGCATTCAATTCATATCTTGGACCTTATATAACATGTTTATCCTCATCATCACTCATCTTTACCGATCAAATGGTAAGAATTTTCCTTTCTTTGCTCAATTTGGTTGAACCCTTGAGCTTGTGGCTTTCTTGTATATTTCTTGATGAAATTAGCTTATGATCATGATGAGCTTAGTTGTTATGTTGTATTGTATGATGTTTGATATGAATTGGTGATGAAAATTTTTGGCTTGATTCATTTACAAGGGCTCTATACAACTTCTTTTAATTTTAACGCCCACAAAGTGTTCGATAAAACGTTTCAATGAAAAATTCACCACCTACATGATTCTCTAGTTTCCAAATGTCTTTTATATTTATAGAGATCATGTTTTGCAAATCAAATGAGTTTTCATAAGCTTCTACAAGTCATATGATCGACTTTTCCCTCCTATTTGGTCTATAAGCTTTCATATTCAAATAGCTCGATAAATCGGTAAAATTGCGCACTTTGATATGATAATATGATATTTTTATCGTGCTAACATTCTTTTTGATGATTCCAAAGGGGAGAAAGCAGGTTATAAGCTTATTAGCTCAAAGAAGCTAAAGTAAGCTCGAGAAAGAAGCTATAAGCTATGACTTCCTAAAGTCATAAGTTGTGCATTATACTTAGTCCAATTGTTGTATGATGGACTCATATACTTGTCTAATGATGTTTTGTTGACAGGGGAGCTTATAAGCTATTGTACTTAAGATCAATATGTAAAAGCTAAGCTTTTAGTTTGTGGTTGATTGCTTTTACATTACTCTTGTTGTGTATATTGATAGGGGAGCTTTTGCTATATATATTTAATATCTCTACTCCCATCCTTGTGATTATATTGCGTGGAATGTTGTCGCTCACAACGGAAAGTTCCTTTTACTGTAAAAATGTTTTGTTTTCAAAATCGACCTCGAGAAAATTATTTTGGTTTGTAATCATCAAAAAGGGGACATTGTTTGATAAATGGTTTTATCATGATTTTGATGATTTTGTTTTTATACCAAAACAATGTTTTTAAAGGTTGTCCAAATACTCCTAAATGATTTAAAATGGTTTTAATATTTTCCTGAGTATTTCTTCAAGTTTATTTTCGATATAAATTGGACAACGCTTTTAATGATTTTATGTCAAAGTGTTTTTACATCCAAAATATGTTTCTAAATGTTGTCCTAATACTTCCGATCGTTCGAAAATGTTTTTACTATTTTTCTGAGTATTTCTTGGAGTTTATTTTTGATAAAATATTGGACAACACTTTTGTTTTAAGGACAACCGTCGCCTTATAGGGCAACCCGTGACGAAGATGTATTTTGGAACAGAAAAGGAGACAGAGTAAATATTGAACAACACTTTTTACTATTTTTTGAGTATTTCTTAGAGTTTATTTTCGATAAAATATTGGACAACACTTTTGTTTTGAGGACAACCTGCCGCCCCTATAGGGCAACCCGTACTGAAGATGTATTTTGGAACAGAAAAGGAGACGGAGTAAATATTGAGCAGGAGTCGACCGGCCGCCTGTGCGGCCGGTGCACTGCAAGATAGCGCTAAAATGAACTCCTTGATTCTCCATTTGGGCATGGTCGACCAAGGCTGATGTGGGGGTCGGCCCGAAGTGGCTCGTCGGCCGTGCCCTGTAAATTTGTGTTACGTTTATTTCAAACTCTATTTACGTGCGACCGGCCGCCTATCTTTTGACAAAAATTTCGACCGTTTGACAATGACAAACTTTCCTTAAACTGTGGGACTGATTTCTAACAGATTATATTCTTGATTTTAATTGTATTTTTTCTGTAGATTTTCAATCCCCAAGAGGAGCCTATGCTTGATCAACCATCTCCTATAAATAGAGGAAGTTTTGGAGCAACCAACACAACAATTGAGAGAAAACTACAACACAACAAGATACACTCAAGAATACACTTGTTCTTACATTGTCTTATTTCTTGTTGTAATTTGCCTAGCTATTCACTTTCACATTCTTGATGTCTAGACTTTTCTTGATTACACTTGCACTCTATTGTATTATTAATTATCGAGTTGTAATCTTGAATTTGGGTAATCATTCAACACAAGATATCCTTGTGAGTGTTCTTATGGTAAGAACATACTTGGGTGATCTAGGTGTTAGGTGTAAGAAGATTGTGGTAATCTTCTTGTTGAGGTGTTGAAGAATTTGGTATTCTTCAAGGTTGAAGATTGTGGTAATCTTCACAAGGTGCCGTGGAGATTGTGGTAATCTTCAAGTGAGATTGTGGTAATCTCAAAGGTGGTGTTGAAGAAGAGAGTTGGTGCTCTTCAAGGTGTTGTTGTAAGTTGGTGTTGTATTAATTTTTGGTAAATTAATAAAATCTTTTTTTTTGAAATCCATCCCTGATATCTTTGGGGGTAGAGGATTAGGCCCTAGGTGGGTTGAACCACTATAAATCGGCGTGTGTTGTTTACATTCCGCACACCTTTATTATTGTCTTTGAGCATTCGGTTCGAAAAAGAGGTAAAATCGAAAAGATGGAGATAATCTATTCACCCCTCTCTAGATTATCGTAGCCACTGACTTACAATTATTTCCAACTTAGGACCCGAAATGATAATTTTAACAAATTTGGGGCCAATGTGAAAATTTTATAAAAACTCGACCTCAAAACTTTAAAAACCTGAATCTCTCGAACAATTTGGATAATTTAGAATTGACCTCATAATTGTTCAAGGTCGGAACATTTACTTATTCAATTTTAAACCCCAAAAGAATTGGTTTTTACAAACGGGGCTAATTGTAAATTTTTTTTTTAACAAGGACCTAACTCAAATTATTTTTCTTTAAAGAAACAATCCTGGACCCTCCGACTTTAATAATTAATTAGAATGTTTTATTTTCTCAAAAATCCTCGACTTATCGGATCGTTTTGACCGACAACGCGATCGCGGGCGACCTTCTCGTCTTGTGATTTCGAATCTATAACGGACTTAGGTTCCACTTAATTATTCAAGACATCAAAGATTACTTATCCTCTCGATAAGTATCTTCATTCATATTACTCGACCAACGCCAATAAATGCCATGCATTTTTGAAAACTTTTCCTCGAATCGCTTCCCCTGAATCAATATACTCATTGCTGGTTGACTTCCTAAACTTGTAATTAATTTCTGCCCGAGTCAACTTGGTGTGTCGAGCTCATAGTCGAATGGATACATTGGGGATGGAACCGGCAGCTGATTGCTATTCCACTCTCCACCCCATCGTCCCTAATCCCACAACCGAGGGACGGAGTTTGTCCAAGGGAAACGGGTCGTAGTACTTAAGGTATAATCATGATTATGACAATCCGGCGTAGCTAGCTCTCTTTGTGGATTTGTCTTTGCCTATGGAGCGATAAGGTGACATGTCTTGGACCATCTTGCTCGGGAGTTACAAGGAAGAACGAAGGAATCGTTGTCCGATCCACACACCGAGTTAATCGGACCTATTTGGTGGGCGCTACAAACCGCACGCAACCGCTACTTGTATTACATTGGTTGGCGCTACAAATCCGTGCGCAACAACAACCATTACTTGTCTCGCATAGATTGGCGTTACATTCCGCATTTAATCCTACCGTTTTGCTCAATCACATAGTGCCTATGTGACCACGAATCAAGCTCAAACTATATAAGTATATTACTTTAAGTATATTTATCACGCCGCTTGTGAATCGTGTGTGAAATCACGGATCATATCTCACGCATTTTTCATACAACCTGTTTTTCTTGCATTAACTATATATCGCCACACTTGCACACGATCACCCCATCCACCGAGATTTTTGTCTCATTCCCTCATGTTTTCTAACGCTGGCTAGAAGAAGAGTAAGTTGAAGATCTTTGAACCTACCACTGACCGAATTCCCGTGCTCCACCTTGGACTTGCTTTCTATTATTGTTGATGTTGTTGGACTTGTTCTTTTACTTTTATTGTTGTTGGACTCTCTTTTATTCCATTTTCATTTTGGATTATACTTAAGGCGTAGATCCTTTGACACTTAAACTTGGGACGTTGTGTACTTTATATTTTAGTTTTGGCCTATAAGCTTAATCGATATTTATGTCGATGTATTTGGATGTTGTTGGACCTTAAGATGTAATCCATACTTGTACTTATTTTATTTCCGCTTGCTTTAGACTCTTTTTCACTTGGAGTTATATTGTATCATATGTCTAAACTATTGGGTTTAATTCTTTAAGTTTGGATTGTCGCGCATCTCGTCTGGGGCGTGACAGATTTAGTGGTATCGAGCTCGGTTAGTAAGATGGAAACTTACATCGAAATGACCTGGATGATAGACCCTCGCCCGTGTTGGGTAGTACCGACTTGACTAATTAAGTGTAAAATCGATTTCAAAAAAATGGCATAGAACCGTATTATTGATGTTTAGACTAAGTTAAGAATTTTATACTTGGAGATTCCATAGTCATACTTGTCTTGACTTAGTTGACTCTTGATTGACTTTTCTTATTTCTTTATTATCTCTCCTTTACCTTCGTCTAATCCATCTTAGTTGTGTTTGACCAGGATGGAGCCAGTACCCCGATTTGGTGGGGCGTGTTCGAGGCCCGCGCCGAGCGAGACTATTTTCGGGCACTCAAGATCCACCGGCACTGCGAGAGTGTCTTGGGCTACCTCAGATTGACAAAGGAGCGCGTCGAATCGGAGCTAACACATCTCCCTGGTAAGAAGCCAGGAAGAGAAGAATGAATTGACCGCCCTTGTCAAAGATCGTGACAACACCATTCGTGCGCTGAGGACCAGATTCGGGATTATCCGGGAGCGCCCGGATAATATGCGGGAAAAGATGAAAAGCGAGCTAGCGATGGTCGCCGCAAGGGGAGATGGATGCCCACATGTCTAGGGGACACTATCGATCGTCTCGAGGAGACCCTCATCAAGCGTATGACCATAATCGAGGACCTTACCCCGGCCTTATCCCAGCGAGAGCCGCTTAGAGGTCGCTTTAGCAAATAATGCACCGCCATTGCCACCGCCCGAGCGAAACCAAGACTGACCCCGAGGCAGATGATAAGGAGGATCCCAAGGAGGATCCAACAGAGCCGGGGAGCCCGAGGCATTTGAGGCGCTCCGCTTGATGACGCTCGCACTTGTGCGAATGGTTGAACATCACGACGCGGAGACCCCGCCGAGTCCCCGTTGGAATGATGACGCACCTGGAACGAGTACCTTCCCCGAATTACCACCTCCTCCACCACCAGGGAGATAATCTGATCGCTACGCAGTTCCCTACAATAATTCTTAGTTTTCATGACGCAACAAACAAACAGCCTCAACAGCGTGTTCCCGAACCCGTCCGAGAGGCGAATGATCGCACCTTGGAGCGATTCTTACGGTTTGACCCACCGGCTTTCTTAGGAGAGCCAGATGACTTAAAAGCAGAGGAATGGATTGAGAAACTGGAGAATATCTTTAATGCTCTCCAATATTCAGATAAGGTAAAGTCACACTCGTCGTATTTCGACTGGAATCAGCTGTTAGAGATTGGTGAGAGCAGTTGAGAGAAAGTGGGAACAGGACCGAGTAGCCAGAACATGGGAAAATTTCCTGGCCGAATTCAATGAATAGTACATTCCCCAAGTTGTGAAAGAGGAACGGCCGGATGAATTCCATAGGTTGAGGCAGGGGTACATGTCCGAGCCCAAGATGAGTCCGACTTTCATCATTGTCAAAATACGCTCGGGGACAATCGATGTAAGAGGACAAACCGCATGTTCACACGGATCAAGCCGAACTTCAAAAACAACTTTTGGTTTGATTGAAATGATAACCTACTCCGCCGCGAAAGCCGCTCTCGCATCGATCAGCCTCAACCGTAACCGATTGGATAGATTCAAGAGAGTAGCCATCAAATGATCTCAAAAGGATAGTTGTGGACAACCATCTAAAGACTTGCTAAGTTTTGAATCGGACGATTAATAAAACGGATAAAGGGAAAGAACCTGCGATGAAAGCCGGGTCAAGTGTGTGCACATTGCCAAAAACCGGGTATATCGCCAATGATTGTTGGGCGCAAACAGGGAAGATGCTTTGCGTTGTAAGAATCAAAGACTTCGAAGAAGGATTGTTAGATAAATGTTTTTATCATGATTTTGATGATTTTGTTTTTATACCAAAACAATATTTTTAAATATTGTCCAAATACTCCTAAATGATTTAAATTGTTTCTACTAATTTTTTCGTAGTATTTCTTCAAGTTTATTTTCGACAAAAATTGGACAACACTTTTAATGATTTTGTGTTAATGTGTTTTTACATCAAAATAATGTTCATAAATATTGTCCGAATACTCCCGATCGATTTAAAATATTTTTACTATTTTTGGGAATATTTCTTGAAGTTTATTTTCGATAAAATTGACAACACTTCCATTTCGCGTTGGACCGGTCACCCTATAGGGCAACCCGCACTCAAGATATGTTTTGAAATAGAAAACACAATGGAAAAAAAAATGATGAGGTCGACTTTTCGACGAAGTGTCAATCGGTGGCGTCGACCGGCCGCCCCAAGGTCAACCGTGTCCGGGAGTAATTGCTTTAAACAGAACTTCCTAAACTTGTTTTTTGAAGGCCTCGATCGGGCCGGGACACAGGTCGACCTGGGCGAGCCCCGTCGACCGATCACCTTGTGTAAAATTGTGGTGTCATTTTCAAACGTCTATTTGTGCGCGACCGTCGCCCTCTATTGTTTGACAACAAACTAACCGCTAGTGTCAGTGAGATAGTTTTTCCTAAATTATGGGGTTGATTTCTAATAGCTATAATCTTCATTTTAATTGCATTTTTTTGTAGAAATCACTCACCAAGAGGATCCTATCAATGATCAATCATCTCCTATAATAGATGAAGATTTGAAGCAACACAATAAGAGAGAATATTACAACACAACAAGATAGATTCAAGCAAACACTTTTGTTCTTCTACTTCCATATTCTTGTTGTAATAGCTTAAGGTCTTACACTTTCACATCTTGAGGTCTGGCTTTAATTCTTGATTACACTTGCACTCTAATTTGTATTGTTCATTATAGAGTTGTAATCTTGAATTTTTGCGGTCATTATTCAACACAAGATATCCTTGTGAGTGTTCTTGTGGTAACAACACACTTGGGTGATCTAGGTGTTAAAAAGAAGATTGTGGTAATCTTCTTATTTAAGAGTGTGGTGCTCTTTGAGGTGTTGAAGAATTTGGTGTTCTTCAAGATTGAAGATTGTGGTGATCTTCACAAGGTCTTTGTTGAAGGAAGATTGTGGTAATCTTCAAGGGAAATCGAGGTAATCTTCAAGGTGGTGTTGAAGAAGAGTGTGGTGCTTCTTCAAGGTGATGTTGTAAGGTGTTGTTGTCTTAATTGTGGTAATTAATAAAACTCACGAAAAAATTAATAATAAGTTTGTACCTCTATTTTTACAAAAAAATAATAATAGAATTAGAAAATTCAAATAAAACAATAAAAACCCCGCAATAAAATTTCAAAAACTAAAAGATTGACTTAGCAACTTGAATAAATAAACCATGGCAAAAGTCAAAACCTACAAAACTAAAATTATCAAAAAACAAAAATCTAATAATATCAATAATGTTACCAAAATTGTATTTTGTTGTATCTTGTTTTCTTAATTATTCTAATTATTTCTTTTATATATGTGTATAAATTTTTCATGTACTAACATAATCAACTTTTACAAAATTTTAAAAAGCATTTGTACTATGACTTTAAAATATTAAAAATATTTATATGCACGTTTTTTAAATCTATTGTACCCCATTTCAAAAATCCTGGATCCGCCACCGATAGACATGCATATCGTAAAAATTTGATGATGTATGCACAAGAATACCAGACAAGACAACATATTGGAACAATCATATTAAAATCTCCTAATAGATCGATATAAGTAGGTGTAATAACGCCACGAACAAAATAAAAATGTGAATCTTTTATTCAATAAAATGCAGGTTTATCTAAATAAATTAGATATAATATGTTAATGACTAAAACTCAAGTAATGCTCGAAAGTTATAGGACTAAAATTCCTATTGTTAGAAAGATAAAGGACCAATAATGCTATTTAGCCATAAGGGCAAAATTGTCCAGGACCAAAAATGCAACTTTAAAGATAAAGGACTAAAATTGCAACTCGCCCCAAAGTTACAGGACTAAAACCGCAATTTACCCTAGTTCTTTTTGTTCTCAATTTAAAGGAAAATTAGAAAATTGGTCCTATAAGTTGGCTTGTTCGGACTTTTTGTCCCTAAGTTGCTTTGTTTGAAAATTAGTCCTCTAAGTTATGAAATTTCGGACTTTTGGTCCTAAGTTGGCCTGTTTGAAAATTAGTCCTCTAAGTTATGAAATTTCGAAATTTCGTCCGATTTTCATCTGAAAATTTTTCAATCCACCGAAATTGTTGACTAGGATCTAAAACGGCGCCGTTTAAGACAATTCTCTTTCAAGAGTATGCAAAACATCACATTCCATGCTGCAACCATAAAATCTTATTCCCGATTGAATCGTCCAAGAAGTCCGCATTGTGTGTGGAAAACGAGCACAAATGCGGACTTCTTCGGACGATTGATAATCCTAGGAAGAAGATTTTATGGTTGCCAAGCGTGAGGTGGTGTTTTGCATACTGAAAGAGAATTGTCTTCGCATTTGACGTCGTTTTGATCCTAACAAGAATTTCGGTGGATTGAAAATTTTCCGATGAAAATCGGACGAAATTTCTGAAATTCCATAACTTAAAGGACTAATTCTCAAACAAAGCAACTTAGAGACTAAAAGTCCTAAATTTCATAACTTAGAGACTAATTTTCAAACATGCAGCCAACTTAGAGACCAAAAGTCCAATGCACTAACTTAGAAGACCAATTTTCTAATTTTCCCAAATTTAAATGTTCAGACGGATTAGCTGACCTTAAAGTCTTGATGCACTAACATTGCTAATCAAACATGTTTATTCATGTCTAATGTATAGCTGACCTAAGATAGGTAGATCTATGGTACACAAACTGGTTTGAGTAATTTTTAAGCATAAACTAGACAGCACGTCATTATCACATTGACTAAGAGGGTCCTTGAGGGCTCTGTTGATTGAGTGAGTTAGGGACAATGGCCTTGTTTGTTTATGTTTTCCAATAACAATTTCCGCTTCCAACTATTCATGAAATGGAATCACGTTTTGTTTGTTCTAAATTTTCCAAATGAAAATCATCATTTTCATTTTCCAATTTTCACATAAAACAACATCTCAAACCTATATTTTCAATTTCCAACCCTATACTATACCCTACATCACTAATCAATCACTTTCTCACATTTTCATCCAATTATACATGCGGCCCTCCATTACCAACTCCATCTACTTAAAATATTACCATTTTTTAATTATATATTTAATGGGATCCACCAACCTACAATCTTCCAAATATAATATTATATATACAATTAAAAATTCAACCACTATCAACTTTTCAAATTATTATATACATAAAATAATATTTCAAAACTACTCAACCAAACATAATCTCATTTTCAAACCTATATAAAACTCATTTTCATTCTCTCATCCAAACATAATTCCAGTTTCACACGAAACCAATAAATTCTCAAAATTTATTTCCAACACTAAACCTGGAAATCGTCTACTGGAAACATAACCATACAAGGCATTTTGCAGAAAAAAAAATGGTTCATTTTTATTACATTAAAATCTCTTGTGTTGATATGAAGACAACCCCATGTGATTCTTCATGTGCTCATGTTTTTCCCAAACTTCACCAGCCACCACAAAATCAACTCCCCTGTATGCCACTTATATCTTGATTTTGAGGAATATGAGATATACATAATCACCTATATATATGTGTATTCAAAACTTGCAATTCACAATTTCCAAACAAGACTTCAAAACCGGAAACAATTCATACTTATCGTTTGTCCTTACCTTGTGCTTTTCAGCAAGATTTACTATAGTACAAATATGGCCATTCGCCACATGCTTAGACGGTCTTTATCAAATGAAAAAGATCGGCTTCAACAGGAAATCATGATGTTCCAAAGGGGCATTTTGCTGTTTATGTTGGGGAAAGAGAAAAGAAGCGTTTCGTCGTTCCAATAAAATTCTTGAACAACCCTTCATTTCAAGAATTGCTAAGTCAAGCCGAAGAAGAATTTGGATTCCATCATCCAATGGGTGGCCTTACAATTCCGTGCAGTGAGGATATATTCGTTGATCTCGCCTATCGTTTGGCCAGAACATGATGTATACTTAAAATTTAGACGAGATACAAATTTGTATACTAGCTAGTTAATGCACAACGAAATTTATTATATTTTTTTATAGACAGAAGATTATTTGTCGGGTAAAAAATACAACCCTGGACAAAAAAATTCAAGTATATATCAGAGCTAGTTTTTCAGATGCAAAAGCATTGTCTGTTTTATTTTTATTTTTTTATTTTTTCGAAATTCTTTAGCTCAAACATTTCAAATGTTTGTCTTTGATTTTCTTGCTTTTAGATGTTTATTTAACCATTATATATACTATACAAACCATCAGCAACCAAGATTTAGCAAGATTCAAGAGGAAAGATCATGATAACTTATCATTCACTGCCTAATTTATACATAGGCTTAATTACGAAAATAATCTTGAGGTCTGGTCTAATTACAAAAGTTCAAAATTACAAATACCCCAATGATATTTGTTTTGCATTTTACAAATTAATATTACACACTGAATAGGGGCAATTTGTTAAGAAAATACAAACCTCAATGAGATATTTATAATACCTAGCTTAATGGAGTATTTGTAATTCTGAAAGATAACTGGGTTATTTTGTAATTAAGTCAAACTATAAGGTAGTTTTTGTAATTAATCCCTATAATCAATATAAACCAATACTGGACAGAAAAAAAGAAGATTTTATACAGTTCACTTACTAGGCACAGTATCTTGTTTGTAATCAATTAACAAATCACATGGCCTATTAGATTGGTAGAGAACAAAGCTAAATCTCTGTGTAGATTGACATATCTGATTTTTTTAACTGAAGACCTGAAACAAACAGATCAAAAAAATCCAACAAACTGTAAGCTTTCAGTTGTAGTAAAGAAGATATCACATATTGTTGGTTTCAAATGTCCATTGGCTCAGTATGGTTTTCTCTACAAGGGAAAAAGTTGGGCATCATGTGAAACTTCTTTGAGTGAAAAAAAAATAAATATATATGTATATATATATAAAATTTTCAAGTCCTTTATGTGATGAATTTTTTTTGCTTAATAATTTCATTTTTTGCTCAAATTTCAAAATCAAAGAACCAGATGATCATATTTCATTGAAACATAATAACTTTCAGAAGTAAGTTCTTTTTTCATGTGAACCCTAATGTTTGACAGAAAAATGTTAGGCTTCATCATGGATATATATATAGATCTTTTGGTTCACTCTGTAGACACTTAAATTTATTGCCAAATATTGACAAGTATCGAAATCTTCAATCTTGGCCATCAAGGCGAGATCTTTCAAAAAATGAAGTGATTTACCAATATTTTGCTAAATAGATCAAGTCAAATCAAATCAAATCATAATATACCGATTATAGCAAGATATGCAAGGCAAATCATGATCAGCCAATCAAATCTCCTTGTTCCATCCAGCAATTATGGCAAAGAGTCACATCCTACACCTAGAAATGAGGTTCTCTTCATTATTCATGTAGACAAAAAAATTCAAAGAGAATAAATCCAAGCAAGAAATGCGGTTGAGAAAATTCTCTCAAGTTAAGAAGATCAAATTCAAGGAGATCCACAAATGTTCAAGGTGAAATTCAAGTCGCTCATCACGAAATCCTCAAATCATAGCGTTGTTTGAATAAGCTACAAAGCCTCGATTAACGTTATTGAAGGTCAAATCCATCATATAAGAAGATTGAAGGATCGATTCCATCAACAAACTTCCAAGTCGAAAATCAAATTTCTTGAAGATTCAACGCTTGATTCGAGAATAAGCTATCAAGCCATCGAATTAACATTATCGATAAGGCTTAATTGCAAAATTAGTCCCGTAGCTATTGGGGTCCCGCATTTTTGGTCCTTTGGTTTCTAATGTAGCACATTAGTCCTATATATTTTAATTTTTCGCACATCGAGGACCGAATTGGCCAAATTGCAATTTTGGCTTAATTTGTCACGTGCCTTGCACATGGCACCCCAATTTGGGGATTTTTAATTTTCGTGAGCCACTTTGCTTAGGTGGTCGCTTACATGGCCAAAAGTAACATTAAAATAAAAGAAAAATAAAAATCATGGTGACAAGGACCAAATTAGAGGGAAAATCCTACCAATATTCCTCTTTATCAATGTAACAAGTCGTCCCCTTCTTCTAAAACCCTAGTTCGCATTTTCAAGCAAAACCAGTCTTTGAAGTTGAATTACCAAATTTTCTCCACAATGTCTCATGTAACCAGGTATGTCGATCGCTATTACGGAAATAGAGTTGTGATTCGCACCGTGGGACCGACGGTAACCCAAAGTGAGAGATTCCAATCTTGTCTCAATTATGATGTGAGTTGTTTTCTTTAAGCTATAATATTTCTCGTTCTTTTTCGTGTTTTTGTAAGAATTATCTCATAATGTTGATTTTAATTGGAAAAACTCCATTGGCTCTGCTTTTGCTTATCCATTTTGATTTCATTTATTTGATACGAAAAGGGGGATGTGGTTTCTTTTTCTTGGGAAGATCCTCCAATTGTTGGAAGAGCTAGAACAATAATTCCCGGACTATTGAGGAAAATAAATACAATGAAAGAAGAATTAACCAAACTTGAAGAACATGTTGTGAAGTCGAAGTGGAAGTTGAGAAGTGCAAGAACAAGTTGTGAAGCGTAAAGCCAAAAATAGAAGAGTGGTGTTTATTTGGATGCCAATCTTTGTGTTTATCTACTTTAATTTGGACAACATACCGTAAGTCCATGGTCATGAAAGTGGAAAGGGAGTCCCTAGCTATAACATGATAGCATAATCCTAGTTTTAGTGTGTATTATCTTGTTTACAATTTCTCAATGTTCAATGTATGTGTAGTAGAGTTTGTACCGTAAGTTCATGTTTTATTATCGATTTATGTATTAACCGCCTTGTAGAAGATATTGTTTGTTCAATGTAACTTCTCCTCGCTTTCAATGTACATATTGCTTGTTTCACTTATTTGTATTTTTATGTATCATTATTTGTATAACCAAAAGAGGACATAATTAGACCATTAAAGTACATGATATAACCAGTTATTTGTATCAATTATTTGTATAACCAAAAGTACATGATCCAAGCAATAATCTAAACCAACAAGAATATAACCAAAAGTGGACATAATCTAAACCATTAAATATCATAGAAACATTGATTCAATAAGTAGTCACGCATTACTACATCCAACATATACGCTTATCAAGTAGTCATATGCTACTAAAACAAAAGGTGGACATAATCCATGAAGCATCCACGTATACTATAACCAAAATATGAGTTTAATCATCCGTCAAACAGATACTGAGAATTTGTAACTAAAGGTCATTTCTTGCTTTGATTTGTCTATTTCGCATAAACTTTTGAATTTCTACTCCTTAAGCCCACTTGCTTGTCCAAATGTGTAAGAAAACATTGGTCTTTTGCCATAATACAATTCAGTCCTCTCCAATTCATCATTGTTGGCATAGGAGGAGGCCCAAGTGGATTTTGCACATCTCAGCTTGAGTATACATTGAAGGACCTTCAACTTGGCCGGTTTGATGAACTTGGGATTGCTGAGTTGGCGGCCGCATCATCAACACCGAATGTCTCATCCTCCGTGCGAGGCTCAAGAGGTGCCAAAATAGTAGGCCTCGCTTGTTCATTTCTTGCTGGTCTTGGTGGGATAAAAAGCCTTCTTTTACATGTACCTCCCTACACACAAACATTAACAAAATCAAATAACAAACAAGTAATATATTAAAATAAAATTCATAGTTATTGATATTACAGTTTGTTGCATATCAGTTGCATTGAGTTTTGATTCTCCTCATTTGCGATTGAATCCCCCGCTTCTCCCGTATTTACAAACAAGAAAATATAAAAGCATCAATTGACTAATATTGAATTTAACAATATGGCTAATTCATAAAATATAAGGGTAATACTCACAAATTCAGGTCCATTTGGCTGATTCATTGGTCTTTCCTTGCTTCTCTGTGCATTATTGCTAGACCCTTCACCCACAAAGAAAGACTGGTTGTTGCATTTTCTAGCATTATGTCCAGTAATCCACATTTGTCGCACTTGATTGTAACCTCACGCCTTTTCAACTTCAATGTAACCTTTGTTTTTTCTCCTTCTTCACAACAGGTTCATCATTTTCTCTCCTCCTAGCCTTTTGTGGTCTACCTGCACCTCTTCCAAAATCTGGAGGTAGTGGTGGAATAAATATTGATTGACCCCAGAGCTCCTCTCCATCAATCCCAAATATAGCAGTTTCATACACCTTCTTGTATGTGTCAACAATGTAACACTCATTAACAAAATCCTCTGGCTCTAGATGTTGATTAAACATAGCACTTATAGCATGTTTGCATGGAATCCCATTTAAGTTCCACATCCTACATGTGCATGTCTTCTCCTTAAGGTCAACACAAAACTGAGAGCCATCATAACAAGAAATCTCATAATGAGTGTCATCACACTTAAGTGACATACAATCTGTGTGCTTCTCAACATGGCTCTGCAAAATCCTTGCTATTTTAGGATACAACCTCTTATTCCATTTAGCAGTTGCCATATCTCTGAAATGTGATCTACTCCACTGTTGAGGTAGTTTATCACTCAGCCACTCCCATGCATCCTTATTATACTCCTTCAACTCTAACATCCTAGCCTTGAATTCACCTTCTGTGCTAGCCTGTGCAGCCCTCCAAAGCATATTTTTGTATGCTAAACCTCTATAGCCAGCTGACTTGAAATTAGAATGTAAATGCCTAACACAAAACCTATGGTCACTGCCAGGGAAAACCTCACTCATTGCTTGCACCAATCCCTTTGTTTATCGTGACATAAATGTGTACTCAAAATCCTCACTATGTTCAGACTATTTTTCAATAACAACAGGAACCACTGCCATGTCTCTGTGCATTCCTTACCAATAATAGCATATGCAATAGGAAATAAATTATTGTTTGGGTCTACACCTATCGCAGCGATAACTAAATACCGTTGTGAGGTCCTTTCAAATGACACCCATCCACCCCAATATAGCCTACACCCAACAAGAAACCCCTTCTTAAGTGCAATCAAGCAAGTATAAAACCCATCAATCTCACATTCACATCTTCATCTTGTTCTCAGACCTAAAATCACAAAGAGACCCCGGTTTGACCTCCTAAGTTCTTCGGCATAATCCCACAACCTACTATATCAAGATCGGACTTCCTCAAGAGCTTTTAATGCTTTTCTTTTTGCTCTATATGCTTGGTCTTTAGAAACATTGCATCTTATTTCATAAATCACATCATGTCTAAATCCTTTAACACTTCTTTTTTTAGATCGATTTGAACCTCGCTTTAGGTATTTATCACTTAACCAATTAGATTTGACATTTTTCACATTGAAGGTTTAAGGACGACATGATGAGCATGATACTCTCTTAGCTTAAAGGTACTTTGTTCTTTCACTCTAATCAAATTCATTCTCCACTCACAATCCTCAACACCACACCGAACATAGACTCTGTGGGTTATCATTCTTGGTGATTTTCGTGTTCTTTTGGTTTTAATTGCATGAGATTGCACAACTTTTCTAAATTCTTGCTTTGAAGAAAATAGCATGCCTATTTCGCATTAATCGATCAAAAATCAATGATGGATTAAATACAGGATCGTGGTATCATCTTCTTCATCACCGACTTTATTCTCATCAAAATCACCTAAATGTTCTACCACATCACACTCACCGTAATCGGTTGACTCATCACCATCACTATCTAATTCGCAAGTTCCTCAACAAATTTGTCCACATTTTCTTGAAATAAAACATCATCATCCCCACTATCATACCCCATATCGTAGTCACCGTCAAAAGCTCATATGATTCACTCTCTCACTGCTCACCATCCCCACCTAAGTCAACATTGTTCAAGTCTTCATTTTCATGCTCTAAACATGAATCTCGTTGACTGACTAGTACATTCACATTCATTTTCCACATAAATATTTATTTCTCTTAATGGAATATGCTTAATGAACCATTCCTTCACATCAAAGATCATTATATAACAACTTAAATGAATTGCTCATCAAAATGTGGTACCTCCTAAACGCAGTTCACATATGACTTCATTTGTCAACTCATCTAGAGTAGCCAACATCATAGTTTTAGCATCTATATAATCATACAAAATATGAGAACCACCAACGTAGTGTGCTATAGGATCAGTTTTGAACTCACCCCCATAAGATATGTCCACTGTTAGAAGATTAGTGCCAGATCTGTGAAAAAACAAAAAAAAAAAAACACCAATATAAAAAAATCAGAGCTCATAAAGTGAATGTGAACAAAAATAAAAAAAGCCATTACTTTACTTTATTTAGACATTGTATTCCCCACATGTCTCACCAAGAAGACATAAACCTTACAAATAATCAGACACGGGGATCATTCTAAATTTTTAAAAACAAGGGGTAGGACCACAACAATAAAGAATCTGAAGAAAAAAAATAGAAAATTGTTCTCCACTTACCATATCGAGGAGGGGGAGATTCAGACGCCTGCATGCCCGAATGTGACCCATTTTCTTGAATTCTTGTATGATCTTGAAATGTGACTTCAGCTTTAGGATTTAGGGTTAAATGACGATTTAAATTCTGGAAGAAGTGATTTTGATTAGGGTTTTTGGTCTTTACCTTTTTCGATTTTTACCACCTTTACCTTTATTGTTTTGGTGGAATTTTTTCCCTCCAAATTTTGTCCTAGTCACCAATTAATTTTTTTACTTTTATTTTAATGATACTTTTTGCCATGTAAGCAGCCACCTCAGCAAGTTGGACCCTCAAAATTAAAAATCCCCAAATTGGGGTGTCATGTGCAAGGCACGTGACAAATTTCGCCAAAATTGCAATTTCCGACTTAATTCAAATTCCTCAATGTGCGAAAAATTAAAATATATAGGACCTAATGTGCTACGTTAGAAACCAACAGACTAAAAGTGCACCCCAATAGATATGGGACTAAATTTGCAAATAAGTCTATCGATAATCATATTCAAAATCGAGGAGATCAAATAGACGATTCCATCTCCAAAACATCAAATTCTCAAGTTCTTGATTTTGAAAAAGAAGAATCGAGAGAAAAATAGAGATTATAACTTTTTGATATTTTTGATTTAGAGCAAATTGTGGGAAATACCCACTTAAGATAGAAGACAAAGAGTTTTTTCTACATGTGAGATAAAAAATTAAGTTTTCTACCCATTTTGTGGTTCTTTTACCCAAATACCCTTATATTTTAAATGCAAAAAGTAGATGGGGCCCTATCTCTTTATTTTTCTCTCTCTCTACTCTCTTTTTGGATTTTATACAAATCTGATTTTTTGGTAATTTGTTTTCAAAGCCTTCAATAATTTTCATTTTTTAATCCACTTTTCATGTTGTTGAACAATTTTTGAGACTTTTAAATAAATTTCCATATTTTAAATAATGGAAAATGTTTAAAAAAGTGTATTTATTTTTTAATTTTCATATTTAAAATAAATTATAAATTTTAATATTTAGATTTTAAAATAATTATAGATTATAGATTTTTTTATTCTTTTTTTTATTTTTAAAATAAATTATAGATTTTAATATTTTAGATTTTAAAATGATTTTGTGTATTTTGACATTTTTTAATAAATTGCAAATATTTTTAAATTTTATTGGAACAATTTTCAAAATTAATAGTCAATTTTTTAGAATATGTACATATACATAAAAAAAGGCACGATATATCGTGCCTCTGTTAAAATTAGACCGATATCGTGCTTGTGTCAAATATAGGCACGATATCGTGCCTCAATTAAATTTAGGTACGATATCGTGCCTATTTTAACTGGAGGAACGTTATATTCCCAATAGCACGATATTTGGTGCCTTGTTAAAAGCAAAAAGTTAAAGAAAAAGAGATTGACATGCAAACTTTTTGTTGGGGTTATGGGCTAAAGGAATCTCAATAATAAAAAATAGTCTAATAAAGGCAATGGGAATAAAGGCGTGTGGTTTGGGCACGTTTAACAAGGTATCCATCACCCCGCACGTTTATTTTATAGGCACCATATCGCGCCTCATTTTTCTCGCCAATTTTAAATGAGGCACGATATTGTGTTTAATATTAAATGAGGCACGATATGTATCAGGCGATTAGCACGATATGCGTGATATGCATGATATTACACGATTTTGGGCACGATATGTATATATATGTACATGGGGTTGACACGATATGGGCACGATATGTGTATACGATTTTATACATAGATGTGTGTATTTGGAGGAAGTGTACACGATTTTCAAAAAAGTATTAATTGTACCAATTTCAAAATTCAAAATCTTCAAATTAAAGGAGGGACATTTTTGTCAAATTGGGTAGAAAAGAGTTTTCATATGTATATGGATAAAAACAATATCCACTATCCATAGTGGGTACTTCAAAAATTCTCCTTTGATTTATATTAATTCAATTTGTATGTTATTTTTGGTTTGTCTATTCGCAGACAATAAAGGTTTGTGTACACACTCATTAGAACATAATCCGTTTGTTCTCAATTTAAATGGTCAGATAGATTAGCTGACATTGAAAACTGACATTGCTAATCAAACATGTTTGTACAATATGGCAGACCTAAAATGGGTAGGTCGATGGAACGCAAACCGAGTTGAACAATTTTAAGCATAAACGAGACAGCACATATCATTATCGTATTGATTACAGAGGGTCCTTGAGGCTTTGTTGCTGGAGTTGGTTAGGGGACAATGTTTTGCAGATGACAAATGCTTCATTTTATTACATTAAAATGTTTTGTGTTAATATTAAGACTGTCACGCCCCAATTTACATATCCCATAAAATAAAATAGCATCCAATAAGGTACAACTCATATATTCAAACTTAGACTCAGCAAGAGCTATTATCTAAGTACAAACAACTAAAAATATAAACCCTCATGGAAGTCTATAAATCGTAACATACAATTATAATAGAGTTTCACCTAACTATTACAAAATAATATAGTTATATTGTTCAAGCGCTGACGGATAAACCCTTCAAGTAGAAATTGCTAGGTTGAATCCAACACGATCCGAAAGGCTCAAGTGGGTCTCATCGATCTCCAAATGTTTTGTCTCTCGAATTGTTTTTATGAAAATCGTGGGGTGAACTAAACGAGCTCGAGGGTTGGGGTAGGGGAATGCAATATTTGTTTAATGAAAGATAAAGTGTTTCTTTGAGAAATGAAAATATTTATGTATGCATTATAATGATGCACATAAGAATTATTTACCGTAATGATCAAGAACATGTTGCAATTCAATAATGATATATTAATTTTTGATGTTATCAATGATGTAATGCACATTGTACAACAGATTAATCGAGTCATCAGAAACATTTTGCTTTTCAAATAATCAATGGATATCCCAATTTTTAAAACAATTAGGGAATATCTCATTTTAAAAATAAAATATAAACAAGTTAACCAATTAGTTAAATCACCAAATATGAAACGTAGGATATATTAATTTTTGATGTTATCAATGATGTAATGCACGTTGTACAACAGCTTAATCAAGCATCAGAAACATTTTGCTTTTCAAACAAATAATGGATATCCCAATTTTAAAACAATTAGGGAATATCTCATTTTAAAAATAAAATATAAACAAATAACCAATTAGTTCGTCACCAAATATGAAACGTAGGATCGGTGTTGATCGGACACGACCTGTCCGTTCTCCTTATTGCTCCCAATGATATTTGGCCGAAACCCGGTCACCTTATCCCTCCCACTAGGCTCGACGTCTCTTTAGCTATGGGCTTTTGCCCGAGAGATCGTCATATTCATGAATATCTTTGTTCTACGACCCAAGTTCACCCGTCTCCTACCCACCGAAAGTGGGAGTAGGCAAATGGGTAGTCAAACAAGGACCACAGTGCAACCTGTTCGATCCGTTGTCTAACCTACCCACACCGCAATGGACTCGACAATTAATATTTAGTCAAATGACATTTATTTGCCCAAAGGCCAAGTCAAACATTTATAAGAGTTAAAATGCAAATAAAAATGTAAATTCAAACCATGAATGGTACAATTTATGTTTTGTTTACAACTAAATTATTTTGAAAATGGCGTATACCGTGAAATCATGAAATAGTTTAATGTCGTGATGTTAATGATATAACTAATATCGTGAAATTTATGAAATTAAAAGCAAACCCAATTTCCTTTAGAAAAATGATATTTTGCCCACCTCAATGGTCGCCTTAATAATGTTCAAGATGCAAATACTAATTGTCAGACTCGATCTCATCTCCTGCACTTTATCAATTATTATGATTAGACTTTGACCTCACGGTTTTGAGCAGAAATTGAAGCAAGGTCGTTTCAAATAATTGCAGAAGAAACAAAAATCTCAGTCCTTTTTTATCATTTGACCGATGTCTTTAGCAAAAAATAAAAGTGTATAAGAAAAGAGATTAATAGGTTGTTTAAATCTAAATGTCCATATTTAGTTAGAGTTTCTTATTTATGAAATAATAATCCTTACTTATAAAATAACAATATAAAACCTGAAGATATAAAGAAAAATTAAAATGAGTTTAGTTAAATGAATTTACCAATGGTCCTTCAAACTTTGAGTTCTTAACAACAAATGACCCAAATTCTTATCAATATTTAAAAGAAACAAAGGAAATCAAAACTCCAGCTTAGTTGATAGCTTTAACGTTATTTAATAGAAATTTTGATAACATAAAAACTAAAAGAAATGACAAGTTCTAACCCCCCACCTGCAGGTTTCTTATCGAAAAGGAAGATTTCAAGATTTGGGATTTTTTTATTCAAGTCCTCTAGTCTGGTTCAACTTGATTACAGAGCAATTTATTACATCAAACCAATCCAACATCTAACAAACAAAATCTTTGTATGCCCATCAAATCCTTAGAAATTATAAGATCAATTTATACCTTAGAACCCTTGTTCACTGTGCAACTTCAATCTCGAATTGGCCTTCCAAACTCGCTGCAAACTGAGGTTTTTGGCTCCAAATTCCAATTATTGAACAAATTTGATCTCTAGTTACCCCAATGTATTGAGTTGAAGTTTGAATAAAAGAAATTGAAAGAAAATCTATTTTCTCTCCCTCACTGCTCTCGGCCGTATGAAGCAAGATGACTGGAAATATTTGCTAAAGTTTGGGTTTTAGGCTTTTTGCTTGATCTTATCGGGTGTGTCAGATAAAGTGAGGTGTAGAAATTGGTTTGATGGGTAGGTTAATGGGGTAATGGATCTTGGGTTTGGTTGTGGGTTTCAATAGAAAATGGGCCAATGTTTAGGGAAAGAATGTTTCAGGAAAAAAAAAATCATGACTTAATTAATCTATTGAGATTAATTAATCCTTAATAAATCACCACTACTATACGTGGTGATCAATTATAATGTTAATAATCTCAACAATACATTTCCAACTTACATCCATTAAAAGTCCTAACTAATTTCACTAGCCAAATTCTAATACTTCAAAACTTAGCTAAATATTTCCACTAAATTCTAATAATTTACATATTTATTTTATCTATTCTTTTATATCGAGTATGGGGTGCTACAAAGACAGCTCCATGTGACACTAAAATTCAACTCTCTCTTGGTCACTCATATCTAGATTTTTATCACCGCTACAAAATAACCTATATATATGTGTATTCAAAAACCTACAAATCACAACCAACAAACAAGACCTCCAAAAACACAGCTTTAACTTGTTTCAAAAAAAAAATCATATTTATTTTCCATTTGTACCTTGTGTTTTTCAGAAAGATTTGCTATAGTACAAACATGGCCATTCGCCAGATGCTTAGGCGTTCTCTATCAACCGAAAAAGATCAGCTGTAGCCGGAAATCATGATGTTCCAAAGGGTCATTTTGCTGTTTATGTTGGTGATAGTGAAAAGAAGCGTTTTGTTGTTCCATTAACATTTTTAAACTATCCTTCATTTCAAGAATTGCTAAGTCAAGCCGAAGAAGAATTTGGATTCCATCATCCAATGGGTGGCCTTACAATTCCGTGCAGTGAGGATATATTCGTTGATCTCGCCTATCGTTTGGCGACAACATGATGTATACTTAAAATTTAGACGAGATACAAATTGGTATGAGAAAATGTATATTTTTAACCATTTGGGTTTAAGAAACACTTTCTTGACCAACTTTTATAAAAACAACTATTCTACCCACTTTTACATGGAAAAGTCAAAATTGCGCTTCCTCAACTCTCTCTCTTTTCTTTCGCTTAAAGTAAAACAAACTTCCTCCTCACTTATTTTCAAATTTTCTTCCTTCCACAAATTGAAGACGATTGAAGACTAGTATTTTTGATTTTTTGAAGCTACAAGAAACGATTGAAGACACATTTTGAACCAAGGCAATATATTACTTTCTCGCAAATATTTATGTATAAAGATAGAAAATTAGCTTGATTTTCGTAATAGAAAAAAAAAAATTCGAATCGGAAAATTTAATGTGGCACTATCGGGCTCTCAACATGGTACTATCGCCATGTTGATCTTTAATCGAGTACGATCGCACCTTTAAAAACACCAGGGTACTATCGCCCCTACAAGATGCGCAGTGGCACTATCGCACTCCTAGTTCAAAACGACGTATCGCATCTCCCGCCGTAACTTTTTTTTCAAAGTGTGCATTCGGTTGATAGGGATGCATATATGGATTTTTCCGATAGTATCCCTTTGAACGAGGTGCGATAGGGCTACACATATGGATCGGCCCGATAGTACCCCCTTCTGAACGGTACGATAGGATAAATTTGCACATATGGGCTGATAGTACCCCCTTCAGGGTACGATAGGGTCTGCACATATGGACGGATTATCTATCGGGCATTTCTTTAGGCCCGATCGCACGTCGTAAGTATCCACCCATTAGTAAGGGTAGTTAGGTCATTGTGGGTAGAAAAGTTGTTTTTATAAAATTGGGTAGAAAAGTAGTTCCCACTATCCATAGTGGCTAGAAAAAAATTCTCCCAATTTGTATACTAGCTAGTTAATGCACAAAGAAATTTATTTTACTTTTTCTATAGACAGAAGATTGTTTGTCGGGTAAAAATATAACCCTGGACAAAAAGTTCAAGTATATATCAGAGCTAGTTTTTCAGATGCAAAAGCATTGTCTGTTTTTTTTTTTTTTTTTTTTTTATTTTTTTGAAATTCTTTAGCTCAAACATTTCAAATGTTTTTGATTTTCTTGCTTTTAGATGTTTATTTGACCATTAAATATACTACACAAACCATCAACAACCAAGATTTGGCAATATTCAAGAGGAATGATGATGATAAGTTATCATTCACTGCGCGCGTATTTTAAACTGAGTGCATAATAAAGCTTATTCATGTCTTTGCCGTATGTTAAGATTCGCATTAATTTAATCCTGAAATGGTCTCTGCTACGTAGTTAGATGTGTTTCGGATATGATGCTTGTATACTGTAGAGATCAATCTTCTTTCAAAGAATTAATAAATTCTATCATCTTGTCAATGTCAATAATTCGAGAAAGTTATTTAACTACTAATAAGGGAAAATGTTTGGACCATCTGAAAAAATCATGGACATAACAATGCCCGTTGTTATTCCAACAACAACTAGTTGCTACTGAAACTGCTTTAAGTGGACATCAAACAAT
This sequence comes from Rehmannia glutinosa, assembly GCA_016081115.2. Taxonomy (NCBI): domain Eukaryota; kingdom Viridiplantae; phylum Streptophyta; class Magnoliopsida; order Lamiales; family Orobanchaceae; genus Rehmannia; species Rehmannia glutinosa. Next base: position 71,433,914 of record CM071937.1, on the reverse strand, counting down.
TTGAGTGTACAGTTTTTGGCAGGAAAAAGAAAACACTTTTTTGGTGTTTGCAAATGACAATTTATGTGATTCTGTTTCATTTAATCATAATCTGAGAGTAGGGTGACGGGTACTGTATTTCTGGGTTTTGCTTCTGGTTTAACATTTACAAACAAATAAACACTTTTACAACTTTTTCACAAAACACTCTCGACTTTTGATTCTCAACTTCTAATTCTATTTGATTCTCAAATATTTGTACTTGTGCTACAATAAATCACTTGTTAAAAGCATAAGTTCTTACAAACTCTCCCAATGTTTAAGTCCATTGCAATCAATTCTTTTTTACAAATCCTAGTTTGCTCAAACTTCAAAATCATAGAAACGATAGCTTTATATTTCAGGAAACATGGCAACTTGAGCAGATCTTTTCCTGTCAAGTTGTCATTTATATAACTAATCACAGTTCTGTTGTTTTCCTGGACACTCAATATGTGCAGCCACTTCACGCTTCACATTTAATAACATGAACCTTACTGTTTAATGTTCAACCAATAATGATATTAAATCGTAAGACTGCATCGGGATATGGATATTTTAGTTCCATCAATGGACAAAGTATCTGTTTTGTTCTCAGTTCAAATGGCCTGATACACTATCAGACCACAGGATAAGTTTGGTAGGCTGACATTGCTGACTAATCATATTTAATTTGTACGTCTAAAACACAACCGATTACCTAAGATAGGCAGATCAACAGAATGCAAATGAATTTCTGAGCACATATCATTATCTCATAAGGGTCGTTTGAGGGCCTTGTCGTTGGTGTTGTTAGGGAACAATGATTAACGGATGACAAATGCTTGTTCATTTAATTGCATTAAAATCTTTTCTAAACAACTCCATGTGATTCTTCATGTGCTTATGTTTCTCTAATTTCACCACCCACCACAAAATCCACTCATATCTAGATTTTTTATTAAATGGCATCTACAAATTCAACTATATAAATATGTGCATATAGAAAAGATTATGAGCTAACAACCACCAAACAAGTTCTCAGTAAAACTCACCTTCCTCAGTTTCCAATTCTTTCTTACAGTCTCAACTTTCTGATTCAGCAATATTATTTACTTTATTTTAGTACAAGGATGGCCATTCGACAAATGCTTAGACGGTCTTTATCAAATGAAAAAGATCAGCTTCAGTAGGAAATCATGATGTTCCAAAGGGCCATTTTGCTGTTTATGTTGGGGAAATCGAAAAGAAACGTTTTGTCGTTCCACTATCACTCTTAAACCACCCTTCATTTCGAGATTTGCTAAGCCAAGCCGAAGAAGAATTTGGATTTCACCATCCAATGGGTGGCCTTACAATTCCGTGCAGTGAGGATATATTCATTCATCTCAACTCTGCCTTGGCTAGAACATGATATATACAGAGATTTAGAGGAGCGCAATTTTGTATACTAGCTAGTTAATGTACAAATAAATACATTTTTTGTTTTTATAGACAAAAAGATTGTTTGTCAGGAGAAGAATGTATCCCTGGACAAATTCAAGTATATATTTATTCAAATTGGTACATGTCAGAGCTAGTTTTTTAAGATGCCAAAAAAGCACTATCTGGTTTTTGGTCTTATCAAGAATTCTTTAGCTCAACATTTCAAAAGGTTGTCATTTACTTTCTTGCTTTTTATTGTTTTATCTTCCATTAAATATACTGCTCAAACAATGAACTAACAAGATTTGGCAAGATTCAAGAATGATCATGCATGATCACCAAATCCCTTCTTAAGATTGGTGTGGGGACTAGATGTATTTAGGACACCGAGATCACTCTTCTGTCAAGGAAACAACCGTATCCTGCTTTTTTAAGGTCAAAGGTCTCAAGTTCGAGTCCCACCTCTCTACCACTTGACCGAACCTGTTGCACCATGCACATGTCTTGCCTAGTACAGTTTGCTTGGCGCACAGGGCTTGCCAAGTACAGTTTACCTAGTGTGTTTGGGGGCTATTGGTACATTTGCAAATTCTTTAAGATAATAGTTACTTGCATTGTCTCCAAATGAAAGAAAACTGATTTCTTTCTTTCTTACCCGATTTTTTTCTTTTTTCATCAACTCAACGATACGGTTGTTATTGATTTAAATCCTTTGTTCTGATCATGACCTGTATGAAGACACAACAATCTCTTTTCCTGTAATTCTTTTTCTTCTAATTCTGAAGGAGTCTATTATTCTGCCAGGTTCTGTGCATAGGCTGTTCTGTTATCAAAAAACAAGATTTGTCAAGAACAATGCGAATAAGTTATCAACCGGATTGGAGATATTCAATTATACTACAACTGGATTCAAGTGAGAGGATATATGATAAAGCTACTACAGGTCTTCTCCGAAAGCCTATGCATTTATTTCTGGATTCTGAAATGGTCTCTGCTATGGAATTAGATGAATTTTGGACAAGGGGTGCTTGTACAATGCAAAATAGTTCTATTCAATTTTTTCCTGTGAATTTGTCAACCATAGTTCCCTTAATTTTCAGCAGATCATTATTCATCGCCCTTCATACTTGTAACGCCCTAGGTTTGAAAAATGCGACTACGCATAATAATACTAACGGAAACGAGTCAACCATTTTTTTTTTCCAAAAATAAAATAACTAAGTTAAATAAAAAATTCATCATTCATAAATTTAAATAATACCAATTCACTGTATGTTTTATAAATTCAAAAAGATTAAGAGACCAACATCGCTTCATGAAATTCTACTACTAATAAAAATTTGACAAAAGAACAACTGTCATGATCAATTCATCTGCCACGCGCCACGTCGGACTTCTCAACCTGAAAGGGGTAAAATTATTGGGGTGAGTTATCGTCAACTCAGTGGGGAAGCAATTGTTCGAGTCAAATACGCATGCATAACATTTAGCACAAACTTTCACTTTAAAATATCATAGTCTCAAGTACAATTAAGTACAAATAGTCTCAAAGTCTCATGTACAATTAAGTACTAATAGTCTCAAAATCTCGCGTGACAATTAAGTACCAATAGTCTCAACATCACACATCATATTTATCATGAACATGCAACTAACAGTTAAAACAGGGCATTTAAATTAAACAAAAGCAATAAACCCCACCTCAAATAAAGTGCAGAAAATACCAAATGCGTGCTCGCTTGGAAATTTTAAACCTCGTAAGAATGAGTCCCTACAATTTAAATAAAAATAAAAATAACTTAAATAAATACTTTAGGAGAATGTTTTTGACTAAAAGAAAGAAACAAAATTAATAATAAATATGATAAATAAGGGAAAAGGGATGGCTGAAGTGGTTAAATGAAAACAACGTAATTGTGATTGAAAGATGAATTATTGTTTCGGTCAAACTGGAGAGGTCAAAGGCTGATTTGGACTAAGGTAGAAATTCTGGGGTAAATGTGAAATTTTGAGGAAATATGAGAGTAGATCTTTTAATTGGGCCCAACTAATCTTCCTAGCCCAATTCACGTCACTCTCTGTGGGGAAGGGAAAGGAATTGAATGAGTAAACTTATGCTTTAAAAATATGGTACCAGCTGTCAAATAAAGGTAAGAAGAAAAATCTGGGTAAATTTGTAATTTATGAAAAATGGGTTACTAAATCCTCACTTAATCCAAAAAAAACTAGCAGCAGTATCATCACTCTCTCATTTTCTCTGCCTTCTCTCTCTCTCTCTCGCCCTCACTTTCTCTCTCTCTCTCTCTCAACCTCGCTCTCTCTCACTCTCTCTCGGGTCTCTCTCTCAAATTCTCACAACCAGTAGATGAAGGCAACAAAAATTGGATTTGGGCGCGATAGATGTATGGCAACGATTGGCTTGGGGTTTGGGTTTCGGGCCTATGATTCGGTTCGGGTATTTTCGATGGGTTTCGACATTTTGTTTTTTTTTTTTTTCGATGGGTTTCAAATTTCCGGGTTATTGGGTCGGTAGGACCGGGCTGCGATCCGGGCTCGGGTTTTGTGTTTTCGGCCGGTGATTCGGGATTTTGGGCCTTTGACAAATGACGTTTTGGGATTATACATTTCCGACGATTTCCAAATTCTGGTTTTTGACAAGTGGGTGTGTTCTCGGAGTGTTAATTGAGATATCACGAAGATTGCCGGTGTCTTACCTTGAGGAGGCTTTGAACTTGAATGGCGAACGTGAAGAAATTTTGTTTGAGAGGGGACGATGAATTGCGAGTGGATATAAATTTTTTTCCTGGTTTCTATGAGAATGTTTGTTTGTATAATTGACAAAGTGAAACTCGAATTTTAAGGGATTATTGAGATAACACACACCTATGTAACGTATGTAACGTGTAACGCCTGTTGAAGGAGTTGAGGGGTGGTACTAATGAGAGCTTTATTGTTTGAGGGAACGTTTTTTTTTTTTTTAATGTATAAGGGTAAATAAAATTTAAATTTCAATTTAATTAAATATATATATATATATTTTTTTTTTTAATTAAAACTCTTCTAGAAACTGGATTTGGGCTCTTGAAAGTAAAAATTAAAATATAAGTTTATAAATGGGCCATCAATATTATCAAGACTGGGCTTTTACTAAAATTCTATAATGGCTTTAAAAATTAAAATCCTAAAAGTCCAAAAAAATACTAAAACCCAAATTGGTAAAATTTGGGGTATTACAATCTACCCACCTCAATCAAAAATTTCGTCCTCGAAATTTCTATTCGTCCTTGATCAAAAAAAGACGGGATACTTGGATTTGATTTCCTCTTCCCTTTCCCATGTCGCTTGCCTCATTTTTCCGTGTGTACTCCATTGAACTTTGATAAAAAACCACATCTCTGTTTCTAAGCCCATGCACTTTACGATCCAAAATAGCTATAGGCATCTCTTCGTTTGCGACAAATTCTTACCTATGTGTAAGTCCTTGTAATTAACAATGTGATCGTGGTCAAACACATATTTCCTCAAAGATTGATACGTGAAACACATTATGTACCCCGACAAGTCCGGTGGCAAAGCCAGGCGATACGCCAAATCCCCAACTCTTTCTAGTATCTCAAATGGTCCAATATAACGAGGTCGTAATTTCCCCTTTTACCAAATCTTATAATTCCCTTCATTGGAGCCACTTTCAAAAACACGTTGTCGCCGACTTCAAACTCGTATGTCCTTTTCTGCGCTTATCCACATAGGATTTACTGTCTATCTTGAGCAACCTTTATTCTTTCCCTTGATCTCTCAAATCTTTTCCACTTTTTTGTTCAATCTACTCCGGTCCCAAAATTTTTCTTTCTCCAACTTCACTCCAATATAAAGGGGACCTACACTTCCTCCCGTATAATGCTTCATACGGAGCCATCTTAATTGTTGCTTGTAAATCAAGTATTGTCACGCGAATTCCACCAATGGCAACACCGTCTCCCAACTTTCCCCGTATCCAATACACATGCTCTCAACAAGTCCTCTAATGTCTTAATAGTTCTCTCGGATTGCCCATCGGTCTGCGGATGATAGGTCATCAATCTCAATTTCGTTCCCAACGCTTCTTGCAAACTCCTCCGAACTTGATGTAAACCGTGGATCTCTGTCGACAAGATAGAAACGGCACCCGTGTAACCTCACAATTTCCTTAATATAGATTCTCGCATACCGATCCATGTTAAAAGTCATTCGTCTTAGGTAGAAAATGTGCTTGACTTGGTCAATCGATCCACTATGACCCGCATCGTTATTCTTCCTGTGTTTGTGGTAGTCCAACCACAAAATCCATAGTTATATGTTCCCACTTCCACTCCGGAATCTCCAACGGCTTAAGCAAACCCGACGGTCGTCGCCGTGCTCGCTTTAACTTGCTTGTCAAGGACCAAACACTTCTCTACAAAATCCCCAATATCTCTCTTCATGCTCCTCCACCGTAAAAGCCTCCTCAAGTCGTGGTACATCTTTGTACCTCCCGGGTGAGCTGTGTAGGGAGTATTATGTGCCTCCTCCAGAATTTCCTTCCGGAGTGCCTCATCCTTAGGAACACAAATCCTTCCTTCATATGTCAGAAGATCATCACCAGTTACTTTGAATCCCTCGATGTTTCCAAAACTTGTACATGTTCCCTCATCTTGCACAAAAACTTATCGTGGGGTTGGGCCTCCTTAATCTTATCTCTTAAGGTGGGTTGCACCACCAATGATGCCAAAATGGCTTCCGTACCATTTGGTGGCTCAACAACTTCAATCTCCAGTTTGTCAAACTCTCTTGCCAACTGCTCTTGCTCCGTGAGCATGCAAGCTAATTCCCCTCTGGTCCTTCTACTCAAGGCATCAGCTACTACGTTAGCTTTGCCGGATGGTGTCTTGAATGGTGCAATCATAGTCTTTCACCAGTTCTAACCATCTCCTTTGTCTCATATTCAACTCCTTCTGGGTGAAAATATATTTAAGGCTTTTGTGATCCGTGAATATTTCACACTTCCCTCCATATAGGTAGTGTCGCCATATCTTTAATGCGTGCACCACGGCAGCCAAACTCCAGTCATGTGTGGGGTAATTCAACTCATGCGTCTTTAGTTGTCTCGAGGCGTAAGCCACAACCTTGCCGTGTTGCATCAAAACACAACCCAAGCCTTGCTTCGATCGTCACTATAAATGACAAATCCTCCGTAGGATTTGGAATTGTCAATACAAAAAGGTTAATTTACCTTTCAACTCCCGAAAACTCTCCTCGCACTTCTCGAGTCCATTCAACTTTTCCCCTTTTCTCGTTAATCGAGTCATAGGCATGGCTATTCTAGAAAATCCTCGATAAACCTTCTCGTAATAGCCGCTAGACCTAGAAAACTCCGTACCTCACTTGCATTCTTAGGTACATTCCAACAAGCTTCGCTTCAACCTTACCAGGTCAACTTCAATTCCTTGTGATGTGACCACGTGTCCGAGAAATACGACTTGGTCCAACCGAATTCACATTTCTTAAACTTTGCATATAACTTCTCCTTGCGAAGTGTCTCCAATACAATCCTTAAATGCTCCTCGTGTTGCACCTTATCCTTTGAATATACCAATATGTCATCTATGAAGACTATGACGAATTGATCTAGGTAAGGGTGAAAAACTCGTTCATCAAATCCATAAAGATCTGCTGGTGCATTAGACAAACCAAATGGCATCACGACAAACTCACAAAGGTGCCCGTAACGGGTCTAAATGCCGTTTTTGGAATATCACACTCCTTTACCTTGATTGATGATACCACGATCTCAAATCGATCTTGGAGAACACACTAGCTCCTCGAAGTTGATCGAATAAATCTTCGATCCTCGGCAACGGATACTTATTCTTTCTTGTAAGTCGATTCAACTCTCGTAATCGATGCACATTCAAGAGATCCGTCTTTCTTCTTTACAAATAGATCGCACGCCCAAGGTGACACACTTGGGCGAATAAATCCCATCTCCAACGCTTCTTATATTTGAACCTTTAGCTCCTGCGCAGCTCCTTGGCGCCATCCGATAGGGTGCTCTAGATATCGGGTGCCGCTCCGGTACCAAATCGATGGAGAACTCAACTTGTCGATTTGGTGGTACTCCTGGTAACTCTTCGGGAAAGACATCCACAAATTCCTGGGATCAGGAACGTCATTTGGTGTCAACTCAGTTGTTGGAGTTCCAACAATATTCACCAAATACCCTTGACACTTTCCCTTTTTTAGCAAGGTCAAAGCATTCATTGCTGATATAACTTTAGACACGGTCCATGTCTTAGTCCCGTAAAACTTTATTACTTCTCCTCCTGGCAATTGTAGTGTCACTTCCTTTTCCTGACACTGGATGTCAGCTCGATATCTACTAAGCCAGTCCATACCAAATATTATATCGAAATCCTTCATATTAATTACGTACAAATTGGCTTTTAGATCCTTTCCCCCTATGTCAATGTCTACGTCCTTAATGATTGAATTAGTGAAAATTGTCTTACCGGAAGGCAAACAAATCTCAAGGGGTTCGCGATCCTAGTATCGCTATGTCCAATCATATTATATAATCTCAAGACATAAATGAATGTGTGGCACCAGTATCAAATAATGCTAAAGCGGTATTCCAAGTACATTTAACATACCGACATCGTGCCCGGTTTTGATCGACCCTGGGTCATAGCATATACTCGTGCCCCTCCCGATCCTTGCCCTTTTCTTCCCCTGTTCGAGTGGGGCAATCCCATGACGAATGTCCTGGCATCTTACACCAAGAAGACTTATTCTCGTCCCATCAAACACTCCCCATTATGATTTTTCCCGCATTTCGCACATAGCGGTTTACGGTTGAGGTTTAGGCCCGGTCTCGCGTCGATCCTTGCTGTTTATTCTCGATTTCGATTCTGTCTGGTTTCCATTCCGGTTCCTTTTTCCCAAATTCCCGGTTTGTTGCGGTCTAACTCCCGACTTGCAACAATCTCCGAGCATTTAACACCGTGTCTGCGTCACGATAGAACCCCCATGACTTGCCACAATGTGGCGTATCCTCGGTCGTAAACCCGCTCGGAACCTTAGCGCTCGTTTACGGTCCGTATCCACCATATATTCCACGAAAAAGCTCATTTGGTTGAACTTCCTCTCGTACTGTCACGGACATTCCCTCTTGTTTTAAATCCCAAAACTCCCGCTCCATCCTGCTCCCGATAATGTTGAGGACAAGATTTCTCCATCACTATTTCTTTGAACCCCTCCCAAGTTTGGGTCGCTGTTCCTCGGCAGGCCTTGGTCTCCGGTAGCTCATCCACCAACGCCCCGCATCTTGTACCACTGGTATCGAGCACAAAGGATGCGTTGTGTCTCGAGACACCCGATTAACTCGAAGGTGCGTTCCAATGACACAAACCACTCGCTACGTGAGGCAGTCCTTCTTGCCCATTAAAGATCGGCGGTGAGAAGCGCGAAACCGCTTCTACCACTTGTGCTTGAGTTAATGTCGGGGCTTGGTTGATGCGTGATCATTCTCGTTATTCCCTCGATTCCATGTCGGAATGGGTTTGCCTCATTATTTCGATTCGCATGGTTAGTAGTAGTAGCACCACCTCGGGTCCTCACCCTACGTCCTCGAATCATTTTCCTATAGCCAAAGTATAACCACAACTTAGTAAAACTCGTCCCCGAGATATGCGTTAAGTCAACATACGCTTATAAATCAACTCATCATAAGAAAAGATATCGCTAGATAAGACATCCATAAAGAAATGCAAAAATATTTCCATTATCATCAATTTAAACCTTCAAGAGGTACAATATGCAAATGAAACAATCAAAATGGGAAAACAAAATGCAACTTAGAAAGAATCCTAACTACTACACTAAATCACTAAGCATTGCGAGTTCTCATCCCATGGTTCTTCTTCGTGGATCTTCCTCCATCTGATCTTCTGGCTCTGTTATATGCTTCAGCCACATCCCATACAAAGAGGCAGCGAAGTCAGCAAAGCTGATGATGGGAGCATCTGCATTGTAGGTGAAGGTCGTTTCTCGAAGAAAGAGGGCTCTCACACGAGGTTCCCACTCCGGGGGCATAGTGTCCATCAGTTTTACGGCCGCCACATAGTCTGAGACGCCATCTCGCTTCACTACGGCCCACATCCTTCCCATAGTAAGAATGTGGCTTCCTAAATCATGGTCAGCCGACATCTCATAATCCTTAAATTCTCTAATACGCCTCCTTTTCAGGACGGCGGGACAAATGACAGACTTCCTAGCGGTCTCGTGATGCCCAGCCATTCTAACTATACATATATCAGGCCCATTAAAATTTTAAATATCATAAAATTTCTTAAGTTCAAAGCATAGTAAAATGAAGACATATCATTTATCAACATTAAAATATGCATTTTTCGCAATAAATGATATTAACATAAGGCTCAAGTCTCATAAGATAACATGTTCGCATAATACATGACATAAAGCTAAATTTTCATAATGCAACATTTAGTAACAAAAATATAAGTATTACCTCGAAGTCCTCGTGGTGCGGCGAAGGTGATTGATCATGAATTATTAAAAAAATCGACTTTTTTTTTTAAGTCTACAGAAACGTAAGCCTGCTCTGATACCACTAATGTAACACCCTAGTTTTGAAAAATGCAACTACGCATAATAATACTAACTGAAACGAGTCAACCATTTTTTTTTTCAAAAATAAAATAACTAAGTTAAATAAAAATTTCATCATTCATAAATTTAAATAATACCAATTCACCGTATGTTTTATAAATTCAAAAAGATTAAGAGACCAATATCGTTCATGAAATTCTACTACTAATAAAAATTTGACAAAAGAACAACCGTCATGATCAATTCATCCGCCACGCGCCACGCGGACTTCTCAACCTCGAAAGGGGTAAAATTATTGGGGTGAGTTATCGTCAACTCAGCTGGGGGAAGCAATTGTTCGAGTCAAATACGCATGCATAACAGATTAGCACAAACTTTCACTAAAAATATCATAGTCTCAAGTACAATTAAGTACAAATAGTCTCAAAGTCTCATGTACAATTAAGTACTAATAGTCTCAAAATCTCGCGTACAATTAAGTACCAATAGTCTCAACATCACACATCATATTTATCATGAACATGCAACTAACAGCTTAAAACGGCATTTAAATTAAACAAAAGCAAAAACCCACCTCAAATAAAGTGCGAGAAAATACCAAATGCGTGCTCGCTGGAAATTTTAAACCTCGTAAGAATGAGTCCCTACAATTTAAATAAAAATAAAAATAACTTAAATAAATACTTTAGGAGAATGTTTTTGACTAAAAGAAAGAAACAAAATTAATAATAAATATGATAAATAAGGAAAAGGGATGGTCAAGTGATTAAATGAAAACAACGTAATTGTGATTGAAAGATGAATTATTGTTTCGGTCAAACTGGAGAGGTCAAAGGTGATTTGGACTAAGGTAGAAATTGCAGGGTAAATGTGAAATTTTGAGGAAATATGCGAGTAGATCTTTTAATTTGGGCCCAACTAATCTTCCTAGCCCAATTCACGTCACTCTCTGTGGGGAAGGGAAAGGAATTGAATGAGTAAACTTATGCTTTAAAAATATGGTACCAGCTGTCAAATAAAGGTAAGAAGAAAAATCTGGGTAAATTTGTAATTTATGAAAAATGGGTTACTAAATCCTCACTTAATCCAAAAAAAACTAGCAGCAGTATCATCACTCTCTCATTTTCTCTGCCTTCTCTCTCTCTGTCTCGCCCTCACTTTCTCTCTCTCGTCTCTCAACCTCGCTCTCTCTCACTCTCTCTGGGTCTCTCTCTCAAATTCTCACAACCAGTAGATGAAGGCAACAAAAATTGGATTTGGGCGGCGATAGATGTATGGCAACGATTGGCTTGGGGTTTGGGTTTCGGGCCTATGATTCGGGTTCGGGTATTTTCGATGGGTTTCGACATTTTGTTTTTTTTTTTTTTTTCGATGGGTTTCGAAATTTCCTGGGTTATTGGGTCGGCAGGACCGGGCTGCGATCCGGGCTCGGGTTTTGTGTTTTCGGCCGGTGATTCGGGATTTTGGGCCTTTGACAACGTTTTGGGATTATACATTTCCGACGATTTCCAAATTCCTGGTTTTGACAATGGGTGTGTTCTCGGAGTGTTAATTGAGATATCACGAAGATTGCCGGATGTCTTACCTTGAGGAGGCTTTGAACTTGAATGGCGGAACGTGAAGAAATTTTGTTTGAGAGGGGACGATGAATTGCAGTGGGTATGAATTTTTTTCCTGGTTTCTATGAGAATGTTTGTTTGTATAATTGACAAAGTGAAACTGAATTTTAAGGGATTATTGAGATAACACACACCTATGTAACGTATGTAACGTGTAACGTCTGTTGAAGGAGTTGAGGGGGTGGTACTAATGAGAGCTTTATTGTTTGAGGGAACGTTTTTTTTTTTTTTTTAATGTATAAGGGTAAATAAAATTTAAATTTCAATTTAATTAAATATATATATATATATATTTTTTTCAGAATTAAAATTCTTCTAGAAACTGGATTTGGGCTCTTGAAAGTAAAAATTAAAATATAAGTTTATAAATGGGCCATCAATATTATCAAGACTTTTTACTAAAATTCTATAATGGCCAGAAATTAAAATCCTAAAAGTCTGAAAAAAATACTAAAACCCAAATTGGTAAAATTTGGGGTATTACAATACTTGTCCTTTTTCATAGAACATTTATTTATGTGAACCTTTATGTTGATAAATTGTAAATCAAATAGAACTTTTAGTTCACTCATTAGACCAGAAATCCTTTTTGTTCTCAAATAAAATGGTCAGTTATATTAGCTGACCTTAAAATCTTGATGCACTAACATTGCTAATCAAACAAGTTTATACATGTCTAATGTATTGCAGGTAGAAATGGAATGCAAACCGAGTCGAAAATTTTTTAAGCATAAATGAGACAGCACTATCATTATCACATTGTCTACAGAGGGTCCTAGCGGGCTTTGTTGTTGGAGTTGTTAGGGGACAATGTTATGCAGATGACAAATGCTTCGTTTTATTACATTAATATCTCTTGTGTTGATATAAAGACAACTCCATGTGTTTTCTCATGTGCTTATGTTTTCTCAAACTTCGCCAGCCACCACAAAATCCACTCCCCTCTATGCCACTCATTTCTTGATTTTTATGACATCTATTAAATATCACCTATATATGTATGTGTATTCAAAAACTTACAAGTCACAACCAGCAAGCAAGAGTACTTCAAAAACCTCAGCTTTCACAGAAACTATTCATATCTATAGTTCGTTCTCGCCTTGTGCTTTTCAGCAAGATTTACTAAAGTACAACTATGGCGATTCGGCAGATGCTTAGACGGTCTTTATCTTCTGAAAGAAGAACAGCTTCAGCCGGAAATCATGATGTTCCAAAGGGCCATTTTGCAGTTTATGTTGGCGAAAGTGAAAAGAAGCGTTTTATCGTTCCATTAACATTCTTGGACCAACCTTTGTTTCAAGATTTGTTAAGTCAAGCCGAAGAAGAATTTGGATTTCATCACCCAATGGGTGGCCTCACCATTCCATGCAGTCAGGATATATTCATTCATCTTGCGTCTCGTTTCGCTAGAACATAATATATACTGAGATTTGGAGGAATACAATTTTGTATACTAGCTAGTTAATGTACATTGTTTATTGCTTTAATTTTTTTTTTTACTCTTTTTTTCCTTTTTCTACACACAGAAGATAGTTTTTCAGGAAACAATGTACCCTGGAGTAAAACATATCAAATATATTGAACCATTTTCAGGTTCAAAAGCATTGTCAAGTTTCTAGTTCTTAGTACAAGTTCTTTATGAGCTCTATGTTGAGTTGGCTATATCATGCGGGCTATACGCAACGGAAAATTAAAATTTAAATCATGCATACAAATATACATAAAAATAAAGCCCCGATTCTCGTAGCGATTTAACGATCGCACGTTTATACAAGTGGTAAAATAAGGTTTAGGATCTTACCTAAAATGCTTTCTTTTGAAGATGATGTAGAAGGAATCCAAATTCCTCACAAAGCAGATAAATCATAAACTCGCCAATAGAGATTCAAGTGTCTCCTCTAATTGAGTCCACCTCTTGGTTGTAACACCTAATAAATTCTTCTCTAGTAGAGTTTATTGCGTTTTTGAAATTGAAAAACGGAATAGAAATTTATTTCCACAATCAACTATTGTTAAAATCTTGTAGATGAATAATTATTGGTTAATTATTCTCTACTAGAATTTTTGAAGAGAAAATAGCTTATATTGAAGAGAGAGTGAGAGAGCTTAGACTAAGAGTACAAAAATGAATGTTGAGAAGCCAAACATCCATCCTCATTTTTTCTCAAAAAACCGTCTGCCCAATTGGTCTCATATGACAAATATGATAACCTTCTTTTCCTTTTTAATCTCAATCAATCATCTTTTATTTTTAAAAGAAGTATATATATTCAAAAGTGTACCTATGATATAGATAGCCTTCTTCATCACTTGGCTCAATGCTTTTACAATTAGGCCAACTAGATTATGGTATGGGATTGGACTTTAAAGGCCAATTAATTAAATCTACTAATTAATTAATTTAAATCCCAATTCTTTTCCAATTATTTGGTCTCTAATCAAATTAATTAATTAAATATTTAATTCTACAAGTGAATTAAATTAAAACCCAATTAATTAATCTATATTAATTAATTGCATCCAACCATTGGATTTTTCAATCTCAAAATGTCAACATCCAAAATTATGTGTGACTCTTTTAGGTTCACGACTAACACTAGTAGTAGGCTTACAATTTTTGCAACTTTCGAATAATAATAACTTATTCTATTTATTAATCCAATTAATAAATATACTTGAAGTTAACTCTTTAATTTCAAGAACCTACAAATCATGGTAGCACCTAGCAAGTAACATGATTACCTAGTATTAGGTGAAATAGCGAGTAAACCTATTTCAATCGCAATTGCATACATGTACGATCCTTTCGACAACTAATTTCCCGATTAAATCTTGGGCATAGATTTATAAGTCGAACCCAAATTGATTTAATAACTCTGCGATTCCATTTCAAGTTATTGTGATTCTTTTATGAATCAAATTCATTGTGCCTTGGCCAAGGTCTTTGAACCACGAACTATGAAAACACAGAAATTCCCTTATTAAATGACAAGTGTCGAATTCTATGTTGGTCACACACAAACCTCCATGTATATCAAGACAATACCCAAAATATCTCTGTGATTATCAAGCAATCAAAAGATAAATCAAAGTATTGTAGGATATACACAAGGTATAGTCGTGCCTCAAGTACGAGGATAAATCATGTACTATTGCAATATGAAAATTCTTATTCGACAATCAAAGCTTCTATCAAAGAATTTTCATTTGGTCATGTTCGATGAACTTGTTCGCTAACAAGCACCCACATATGTGCATTGGTGTCTCAACATCGATGTTAATGGAATGCAACATCCTCGTCTCATGAGCATGCACCATATGTACAAGTCTTACGGGGTTATTTAATGCCTTATCTTGAAAAACCCATTGACTTGGAACAAATTTAAGATCAAAGCCTTAGAGACATGTTCCATGATCGCCATCAAATGCGCGACGATGCCTCATAGCTTAAATTGATCTAAGGACTTTATCACATGTGCAAATATGCAATAAATGCAAAAGAACATAAGATAAAGAAATGCCTTTATATTATTATAATTTCCAATAAAATTATTTTACAAGTAGAATAAAATCCAATCTAATTGGAACGCCGATCATTCTACTCTAACAATCTCACACTTGCCCTAGTTCCATTTCCCATGTATCTTAGGCCATCTTTTCGAGATGTCCGTCAAATACTCTTTGTGATAAGGGTTTAGTTAGCGGGTATGCTACATTTTACTGTGAAGCAACTCGATCCACAACAACATTACCTCTACCAATGATCTCTCCGATCGGTGGTATAGTCTCATTATATGCTTGGATCTTTGATGAGATCTTGGCTCTTTTGCTTGGCGCTTATAGCACCATTGTTGTCACAATAAATCATTATTAGATCAACAACGGATGGAACTACACCCAACCCAACCTCGGATGTAGTTTTGTATCCAAACACCTCTTTTCTTTGCATGATCCGATGCGGAATGTATTCACTTGGTGGTGGAGTCTCAGATCATTTCTTATTTAGAACTTTTCCAACTAATCGCTCCCCCATTCAAGATGAATAAATATCCGATACATGGACTTAGAGTCGTCTTTATCGATCGAAACTAGAATCGATAAACCCTTCTAGTTTTAGCTCTCCATTTCCATATATCAAAAACATACCCTTAGTTCTTCTCAAGTACTTAAGGATCATCTTAACGGCCTTCCGGTGTTCATCACCTGGATTGGGTGATATCGGCTCGTGACACTCAAAGCATGTGCGACATCGTGCCTAGTACATAACATCACTGCGTACATTATGCTTCAAATAGCGGATGCATAAGGTATGCAAGACATTCTTTTTCTTTCTTCAAGTGTCTTAGGAGACATAGCTTTAGAAAGTGAAACACCATGACTCATAGGCGGTATCCTCGTTTGGATTCTTCCATACTACACCAAGTCCTAGTTGATTGTAACATACCTACATCATTTCCAATGAGTGGAATGTCATGAACATAGAGCACAACAAATGCAACCGCACTCCTACTAACCTTCGTATATACACATGGTTCATCCGAATTCTTATGAAAATCAAATGTTTTGATCGTTTCATCAAATCGATTGTTCCAACTCCTAGAAGCCTGTTTGAGTCCATAAATGGATCTCTGGAGTTTACAAACTTTTTGCTCGCTTCCATTGGATATGAAGCCCTCTGGTTGCTTCATATAGATCTCTTCTTTAATGTTTCCATTAAGAAAAGCAGTCTTCACATTCATTTGCCATATCTCATAGTCATAATACACTGATATGGCTAGCAAGATCCGAATGGATTTAAGCATCGCTACTGGTGAAAAGGTCTCATCATAATCAACTCCTTGCTTTTGAGTATAACCTTTTGCAACCAAACGTGCTTTAAAGGTCGCCACCTCTCCATCTACTCCAAGCTTTCGCTTGTAGACCCATTTTCAACCAATTGGAACAATTCCATGTGGTGGGTCCACCAAGGTCCATACCTTGTTGGAGTACATGGAGTCAATTTCGGACTGCATTGCTTCTTTCCATTTATCTGAGTCGATGTCTGACATCGCCTCTTCATAGCTTCTTGGATCATTATCCAAAAGGAGTCTCTCTTCTTTGTTCTCTAATAAAAGGTTTAGCCTCCCGGCGCCTTTGAAACCTATGGACTTTCAAGAGGTTGTGCTTTAGATGGTCCACTTCGTTGGTGCATTATCTGCATGGCAACATTTGGGAAATTCTGTGGTTCTTGAACTTCTTCAAGTTCTCTTTGCTTCGCCACTCCTCTGAGAAAGAAATTCTTCTTCAAGGAAAGTAGCATTCCTAAACAAAAACCCTTTTGTTCCAAAGGATAATAGAAATAGTATCCTATAGACTCTCTTGGATACCCCACGAATTTACATAGGATGGATCGCATATCCAACTTATCTCCCACTTGTTATTTCATATAAGCGGACACCCCATACTTTAAGGTATTTGTAGGAGGGTGTCTTACCACACCATATTTCATATGGTGTGTTGGGAACGGCCTTAGATGGCACCCTATTCAATAAGTATCTTTCTTGTCTCTAAGGCATAGCCCCAGAATGAAAGAGGTAAAGTAGTGAAACTCATCATCGATCGAACCATGTCTAACAAAGTTCGATTTTACACTCTTAAACTCCATTGAGTTGTGGAGTAGCGGGAGGAGTCCACTTGTGAGAGAATACCATTCTCTTTTAGATAATCAAGAAACTCGGTGGTCAAGTATTCACCGCTCGATCCGATCGAAGAGTCTTAATACTACGACTAGTTTATTTCTCCACCTCACATCTAAATTCTTTGAACTTTTCAAAAGCTCGATTTGAACCTCATAAGGTATACATAACCATACCTAGAATAGTCATCGGTAAAAGTTATGAAATCTTGATAGTTCCCTCGTGCACTAACACTTAGTGGACCACAAATATCCGTATGGATCAAATCCAACAGATCTTTGCTCGTTCCACTTGTCCAACAAATGGTGATTTGGTCATTTTTCCTTTAAGACATGATTCACATGTTGGCAACTTTTGCTTTCCCATAAGGTTGAGTTTTTGTCCCAACTTGTGTATTCTTTTATCGAAATATGACCTAATCTAGCATGTCAAAGAGTGACAGAACTACGATTATCTAATTTTCTTTTATTTTGTTGAATTGTGAGAATGGGATTATGGGGAGTAATTGTGTATAATCAATTTGTCAAATAACCGGAATATATAAGTGCATAATCCTTGAAAATGGAACAAGTTCTATTCTCAATTACAAATTTAAAACATTCTCTGTCCAAAACAGAACAGAGATAATATTTCTAATAATATCCTAACATAAAGACAATTGTTCAAACACAAATTAAAATCATTCTCCAAAGATAGATAAACAGTCCCTATAGCTAATGCATCAACTCTTGCTCCATTCCCCATCCGAAGGACCATCTCATTTCTATCAAGATTCCTTCTTCTTACCATCATCTGCAAATCATTGCAAATATGGGAGCCACAACCGTATCAATACCCAAGAAGCATCATTAATCGATAAGTTAACTTCAACAAAATATATACCTGAACGTTTGGGACTCGCAAGGTACTCCTTGCAATTCCTTCCAATGCCCCATTTTGTCGCAAGAAATGGCATTTGTCATTGGCTTGAGAATTAACCTTTTTCTTGCCATTGTCCTTTGCCTTCTTGTTGGGCTTAGAGGAACCCTTTCATTTTCACTTCCTTTTCTTAGACTTTGCGACCTTTGATCCTAAAGTGGATCCATGTAACGCCCCTGAAATTTTGAACTATAAAATGTGTGCAAATATTCATTTAACCATATATTTTTTCCCTTTAAACATGAGAAAGACAAGTCGTTATAGCGAGCCATTTAATTGTTAAAAGAACAATAATTACAGTGGAAACAATCGCATAAAATAATTTGAATAAAATTTGACATCTACATATAATTTCAATGTACCATTTGACAAAGAAAGACTTTGAAAAGTATCACGTACATACTTTTATTTGTAAGAAACAATAGGCATGTAAATATATTTCAATTAAAATTCAATGGCAATAGCGGAAACAATTTATAAAGTATAGAAAATCTAAATATTCATTTATTTCTAACAAAATCACACATTTACCAATTTATAAAAATATCCCTTGAAGTATATTGACATAAATAAATCTTTTTAAAAAGAAATCATGGAAATTTAACATTCATCATTTTTATCGAAATTTTTTAGAAATTGAAGATTTATTCTCAATACCAATAAATTATCACTCTAAATCTAGCATCGGAAATAAATACTTGGAAAATCATAATGTGTTTATCAATTTCTTATTCATTTGAAAATTAACATTTAGAAAAATGACATCACTCTAGCAGTTGCATAGGAAAATCATAATTCATTCAATAATTTCTTGTTTAAATAAAATCACCATTTAAAAATAAAAGGACATTACTCCAATAGTTTCATAGGATACCCATTATCCACCGCCAATAACTATCGGCGACTCCTTAACCTCAAAAGTTTGTTATATATGGGGTGAGCGACACAACTCGATGGAGTATAAATTGTCCAAGCTAAATACACGATATCTCACATAGGCATGCAAATACAATCTAATAGGACATAGCATAGATCTTTTGAAAAACCGTAGATATAGACAATAGGTAGCATTGCGGGGTTCCACCGAGGGATACATCGACCGGACCTCTTGAGTCCCCGGCTCAATAGGGCCTAAGAAATCGTACTATACATTCATGCAAAATAATCTAAGCATTTAACAAGGACAATAAAGTTTAGAAAACAAACCCCACCTCAAAACTTTGCTTGAAAAATAGCAGAATGATTTGATGCAATATCCCTTGAACTTCAGGGCGCTCCATCCTCATTGCCTAACATGGACATATATACATCTTAGTTCCTAAGTCAAAACTTAAGTATTAACCTCGATCAAGCACTAAAATAACATTTTTGGAAGCTTACGGTATATTCCGAAGGTTTAGGGTTCGACTTGGTAGGTTTGAACCAATGGCGGAGGGAGGGGCCAACCCCGGCTCCGCCTCCCCCCCATTTTAAAAAAAAATTTTTACCCTATAAAATTTTTAAACAAAAATTATTTTAATTATAATTTATATGATTTTCTTATTCGCCCACCCCACTTTCGTGTATCGGCCCATCCCGAAATATGTCCTGGCTCCGCCCTTGGTTTGAACCATACTAAATCTCTCGCGTAGTTGGGATCGAATAATATTTTATCATAAACCGTTTATTGTAATTATTCAATATTTTTACAGTAGCTAATATATTCACAAATAGATATCATATAAAAATTACACGAATATTAGAAATATTTAGCTATAGATTTTGAATTTGTGAAACTGAAATTGCTATAACATTAAAACCTGCATAGCTAAGGGAGAAACATCATATTTAAATAAATATAGTACTATATGATTTGAAACTTTAACAACGTATAATATATACATCATATTATAACATATCCAAAAATCATAAAATATTAAATTCGTTAACTTTAGGTTTTGAATTTTATAAACTGAAACTTTTGTCATTGCTACGGTAAACGTCTTGGAAATTAATTAATATTTAAATAAATATAAATTATAACAATCTGATATTTTATCACATGGTAGTAAATATTATAATACATAACATATCCAAAATTAAGATATTTTGAAGGTCTTTATACATGGTTTCTAGAATTTATAAATCCGAAATAGAGTATATTCAATATTTGGAAAGCGTGAATGCGAATTTCATATAAACTAAATTACAACTCAAACGTATATGAAATTTTAAATTAATATTATAAATATATTATAACATAACATATTATAATTTCACGAATTTTGGATATGTATAAGTAGGGATTTGGATTTTCTAAAACAAAAACAGGGAATAACATAAATTCGGCATCCTAGATTGAAAATTCAATAACTACAAAAGTACTCATTGGATTAATATAAAATTTTAACTGTGTGATAAAATCATTATGAAGAATAACGTATTAAAATGTAGGAAAATGCTGAATAGTATAACTTGGATTTAGAAATTTATAAGTGAATTACCTTAGGAATTGAGGATGAAATAGGGAAGGCAATTGAGGGATCATGGCGATGAAGAAACTCGAGGTTGTATGGTAGACGATGTGGCTGTGGCGGCATAGAGAATAGAGCTGAACGTGTTTGTTTTTGTCTTTTCTAATGTGGTATAATAAAACCCTAATAACGAAAGAGTCCTAATATAATTACCCTAGGTAGTTTCCTAAGCACCTTAGGATTCCTTATGGGCCATGTAATTGGATAATCAATCCAATAATAATAATATTCACTAATGGGCTATCTAACTAATTAAATACACTTTTTTCCCGGGTGTTACAAACTCCCTTCTTAAAAAAAATTTATCCTCGAAATTTAGTCAACTTAATTCAAACTCTAATAACGCCTAAACATCTTGCTATAATCTCATCCTTTCATTCCCAAGTTGCCTCGTCTGGCCATCTCAACTATTGTTATAAGAAAAATCCACAAAAAGTAAATATGCCTCCAAATTACTCCGAAAATCGAAACACATATCTCTTAGGATTCTATTGTCCTTTCGGTTTGTCCATCCGTCTATAGATGTTGTAGCCCACTAAAATTTAATCTTATTCCCCTATATTGTTGCAAGTTTCTCCAAACATTCAAAGTTAACTAGTATCTCTCGATAGTCTCGCTATTTCTCTTGTGTACAATTGACGAATTGCTCTAAACCATATGTCATCTCAGTAAAGTGTGTAGATTTGGTCAATCGGTCAAAAATATTCCATCTTGTGATTTTTCTTAGTTGGTCGCGACTAACTTACAACAAAGTCAATATCTATATGATTTCAACTTTCATTCGAGGATATCATGTGTCTTAACAAATATCTTGACATCGTTGGTGTTTGATCTTAACTTGTTGGCGTGTCATGCATCTATCCATAAAGTTTCGATATTTCTTATCATTTTCTCCACCAAAAATACATTTTCTATATCTCGATAAATCTTTATAACTCATAGGTGAATGGTGTACAATATACAATGTGCTTAACCTAATATCATAGTTCTTCCTTAAGTATAACCAAAATTCCATTGTAGGCTAATACACCATTAGCAAAATATAACAAATTCGTTGAGGTCTGATTAGATTATGGTGTTACGGATCCAACAAGCAAGATCGACTTATCCTTTTTGATAGTAGATTTAGCCGTCTTTAACATGTTCACCAATTCAGGGAGACTAGTCTCCATGGAGTGCATGTTAATGTTGACAACAAATGTATCAAATGAGGAAGGTAGAGATTGCAACATAAGGTCCACATAGAGTTCATTGTCCATAATAACTCCAAGGGACGTAAGCCTTTCAATGAGTCTGCTATCATCTTGACCCATGGTCTTGGGTCAAGAGCCCTTAGTCATACGACATCCGAAAAGCTCCTTTGATATCCGATATCTTATTTGTCCCGTTCTCTCACCGTACAACTCTTGTAGATGGAGAAGAATCTCACTAGCGTTTCTAGACCTTCATTCTGTCTTTGCACTCATTTGACATTGATGCCAACATATAACACCGAGCCTGGGAGATTGTCATCAACATGACGAAGGTATTCTCCATAGGAATCGATGTAATATCCTCGGGAGGTGGAGGAGGTGCTTGGTCAAGATACATAAGCTCCCTTCTCGGATCAAGGACAATTTTTAGGTTTCTCCCAATCAACAAAATTTGGGCGCTTAATTTATTTTGCTCAAGTATGGATCCTAGTGGATTCTTAGCCATTTTTAGTAGAGTTATCTACAAAAATAAACGAAGCGAAAAATGAGTAAACTATGAAAAATATATTCATTCAATATAAGGTCTTTAATATTAAATGTCTCCCACTATTTTATTCAAATTTTATTAACCCCAAATAAAATTCGGAAAATCTAAATTTCTTAATGGGCTTGAAGCCCAACGAAATATTTCATACCCCAATTTTATGAGCCCATGAGATATTTCTATTGGTAGTCAACTCTTTAATAATTATATCATTTATACAACCTCAAGATTATTTTGCCTCACGTTTTCCCATATACCCCAATTTTATTTTACGAGCCTATATGGTACTAAGTGTCAAACATAACCCATCAAACCTTCGTGTAGATGGAGCATCATGATGTTCCACGACTCGTGGCCAACATAAAGACGAGTCCATCCCACGAGTATCTCAATGCTTGGTAGATATCACAACTTTCCAACACAAAATCACTCCACGACTCGTGGCCAGGTGAGTGTTGTAGCATCGTCATGTCGTCTACCTTTGATGGAAGGCATGGAACGATGAGTCCTACTTATCTTGTCCATTTTGCTTGATATGGAATTAACTAAAATTAAATTCCTTTTTAAGTTTCAAAAACTCGGGTTTTAAACTTTTCAAAAATATCATCAACATAATTACTAGATTGGTTTTTTTTAACGCAATTCATCATATGAGTGCAAGCAAAAAGCATTAAATAAATCTAGCATACATCCTATGCAAAAACGGTGGGATGAACATGGCCAACCTATGCGATCCATTTGAGCCAAAAATGGGTTTGTGGTCAATCTAAGGGTCAAAATAAATAGAACTATTTCTATTACATTTCATTAATATACCCATACATGCATGGGCCTTGATTCTTCTATTCTATTACATTTGTAAAAAATATGCCCACACAAGCGTAGGCCTTTCGCATTGAACGTCCTCCAATTACAATAAATAGAAAACCTCATCACCTAGTTTACTCTCAATGCGAAAATTTAAATAATTTACAAATAATTGAATAAGAGGCTCATGAGGCCCCAAAAACCTAAAGAAATTAAATACATCCAATCACATTGGTCATAGGCTCATGATCATCCCTAAATAAATCATGCTAAAACATCCATCACAAGAATTTAAAGCATTTAAATTTACCAAGTTTTATGTGCCGATTTAATTTTGGGATAAAGCTTATTTTGATTACTCATAAAAATATTTTTTTATTGATTAAAGTTAACAATTTAAATTCAAAATCTAAATAATCAAAATTGAAATATATATATATATATAGGATTTGGATCCGGTGAGTCCATATAACTTATGTGAGTACACGAGACCAAATCGAGACATTGATTTAATTTTTAAACGGTCTAGATTAATCAGTTTTTGTCTTTTTAATGGTTAATTTATTGAAGAAAATGACTTTTTGGTAAATCCAACTTTATATCGATTATTAGGGTGGAGTTATATTTGGTAGTGGCTTTTAGCATTCCTAGAATTAAGGGATAGGTTTTCGCCGTGATCTCTCTAATCCAAATCTTCTCTTTTGAGTCTTGGAAAAGCAAAACAAACCAAACTCTCTCGGATGAAACTCTCTCCCTGACGAAACTCTCTCTTTGTCTATGAAATATTTCTTCACCTCTCTCTCGCGAAAGAACCCTATAATCATCTTCTCGTCGGTTGTTCTTGAGGCGACAACTCGGCGGCAATTATTCGAGGTGGCACCATCTTCGAGTCGTCAAAAAGGCCTCACATTCTTCTAAATCGACGCCACATTGCGGTGGAATGTTTTTGATTTTTAGTCTATTTGGGTTCAATCTATTTACAAGTCATTGATAATATAAAATATTTCTTATTTTTTGTTAATTTTTGATGTTATGATAGTTTTAAACCTTAGGATTTTCCGGGTTTTACATTTTTTTTTTTTTGCGTTTGATGGATTTAGGGGTGTATGATTTGATTATTTTTTCCTAGGTTCTTTACGTATTTTGTTTGACCATTTGCTCTGTTTTGATGGAGTTAAGAGTGGGGTAATTTTGTTTTGCACTGTAATTGAAAAAAATGGGAAATAGGGTTTATTTAGGATTGCTTTGTTTTTTCAAAAATGGGCAAATCGCTTATTGATGTCTTTAGCAATCGCTTATGTTTATTCGTTTTATTGCTTATGTATGCTTTGTTTCTTGTTTTAAGTAAGATTACATTGTCATAGACTTAATTTAATTTTAATGTAGTCAATTTTATATTTTTCATGTATTAATAAAATGTTGCTTGTGCGTTGCGAAAATTGGTTTTGTTTTTTTCTTGTTAAATGTTTGCTTATTAAGCGAAAGATCTTGCTTACGTAGATAGAAAATGTAGCTTTTTTTTTGTAAGCGTGATTTTTTTTTAGTGATAGTACGGGTAGATGTATATGAGTTGCTTATCTTTGCTAATACAAGTTTCTTATGCATGCATAAATATTTCTTATAAAGACAAAAAATACTTGGTACAAATATATTGCTTGTTAAGACCAAATATTCTTTATGTTAATACAAAATGATGCTTTCATAGCGTAGGGTTATTTTTAGATATTTTTGTTGTGGCTTTGTGTAGATTGATTAGTTTATATAATTGTATGTTTATACGATTATTGACCTTGTTGTGTATTTAATATTTTTGTCAATATTTTTACTAGGAGTATGCATCAGTCTTGCAAAAGTTGTCATGACTTGATACGAATGTTGTTGATATAATTCCGCTACTTAAAAATGCACCGAAAGAGGTTACATGGAATGCACAATTTTGCAAAGTCCAAGAAACAACCATTTTCACTATGCGTCACATGGAGACGTATGTGGGAGGAGGTACTAGAAATTGGGAGGGTGGGGCTGGAGAAAAATAACGAGCGCAAATATTGATGATATGCGGGAAATATGTCGTTGCGATTTGTTTGGATGACATGAATGAGCGGAGGGAATTGAATCGAGAGAGCGAAGAAGTTTCTTTGGAACAACGTAGGATTATAGCAAAACGATGTTGATGTTTTTTATTTTGAACAAATGGTTGAATAATATATGTTGTTCGGATTTTTAAATTTGTGGTAGGGTTTGATTTAATTTTAGAATTGTTAAGCGGGATGTAAATGTTATATAAGCAATATTATGGTATAACATATGCAACGTCATTTATGCAAGTGATAAGCTTTTGATTGTTTGCACACTCCGTCCGTTGCTTTCGGTCATATTATTAATCCTCACTGTTCCATTAAAATATATCAAGGTATATTTTCATTATCTATTGTGTAGTCAAGCATGGAACATAGAGCCATAAAAAAACAATATTGTTCATGTTCATAAGCAACTTTATAAGAACCGTTAAGCAACACTTTATAGATACGTAAGCAAATTTTTGGTCTTAAAAATCCGTAACTCATGAAATGAATTGAATTGACAAAGTGAATATGCAACATATATTCAATAGATAAGCAAAAAATATGTAGGTAGTTAACAAATTATTTCTTTGTAAACGCTAAGAGACACCATTAGACATTTTGTCATGCATATGCAACATATACTTGATGGACAAGCAATATGAGTCATCATGTAAGCAATTTTTTTGTTGCATAAAATGACTTTTTTTTCAAAGACAAATTTTAATGTAAGAACAAAAATTAGAATCAATAAATAAGCAACATTGTTCATGTTCATAAGCACATTTATTATAACAATTAAGCAACATTTTATATATATCTAAGCAAAGAAATGATTTACTGAGGTGGCGGACATTTGTTTTTCCTCCAAATTTTAGTGGAACAATTTACGAGAGTAAAACGTCTTGGTGAAGGGGTTGAGATCTCTATTTTTCGCTTTCCCTATTCCACTCCTATTCCATATGTTGAATGAAAGACACGTGTACAATTGTGACATCACGTGACATCATCATGCACACGTGTATTTCATCCAATGCAATGGAATAAAAATGGAATAGGAAAAGTGGAATAGAAGATCTCATCCCCTTGGTGAAGGAGAAGACTTTGAGATAATTTCGTGATTTTGATTTTATTTTAAATGGTAAGATATATTGTGGGTAATTGCTCCTATTTTCATGGGATTTGATTGTTTGCTTTGGACTAATATACCCATATATCTATTTAATTAGGCTTTTTATATATTTTATGCATCTTTAATATTAGCAATTGAAATTGTTTGATTTGTGGTTGATTGGTCCTACGTACTTACATAAGGGATCTACTAATTTCGATGGTTGAGATTAAACCGATTAATGTTGATAAATTATGTGATAAAGTCAACATGAGGGCAAATCAGTCCATATAAAAATAGGTGTGATGGCTAAATCTAGTAAATCCCATTAAAATAGGATGAGTTACAATCAATTTGCAATCACAATCCACCAAATATGTTATTGGAAAATCGTCAAGCCACAATCATCTTCTCCACCGTATACGCAATGAAAATCTTCCCCAACAATACACAAAGTCGACATTTGGAGAGTTCAAGCAAGAAAAAAATGGATGACACCATGAAGAATGATTCAACACTAATGAAGAACAAGGTAACCATTTTTCTTGCCTTTCGATTGTTAACATTGTCCATTTTTTACCAATCCAATTAAAATTTGATTCGCATTTTTCTAGAACAATCATTCGATTCATCATTTCAATTTTTTTGTATATTTTACCCAGAAAATTGCTTTTGCGTGTCTATAATCTTGCTTATTTGTGCCAAATAATATGCTTATAAATATGAACATGTTTGGGAATCCAGAAAAAATTCAATTCTTCATCCCCATTTTTTTTTTGTATGTTACCCAGAGAGTTGCTTAATCATGTTTATAATCTTGCTTTTTTGTGCCTATGAATATGCTTTATAAGTATGAACTTGTGAATGCAGAAAATTCAATTCTTCATCCCCGTTTTTTTTATGTTTACCCAGAAAGTTGTTTGTGCGTGTTTATAATCTTGCTTATTTGTGACTACGAATATGCTTATATTTATGAATATACTTGCTAATGCGGAAAATTCAATTCTCCGCCCCCATTTTTCTTTAAAAACATGCATGCTATGATCGAAAATGCTGCTCATATGTGCTTAAATACTTGTTTTCACGAATGAAACATGTTGCTTACGTTTGTTCTGTGTTTTAAACTATCGAGTTAATTGATGATGCGTAGAAAGTATACAAATGATGTGCAATATGTTTGGATGCAATGAATGAGCAGAGGAAGCGATCTTGGGACGAAGCGAAAGAGTTTGTCAAAATGAAATATGATCAATCCGAAACGATTGTTGCTTCGTACTTTTGATCAAAGTGTTGATTAGTGGAGTGTTTTATAGAGACTATAAATTTGTTTGGTTTTGAAGTTCTTTGTAGTGATGTTGAATGTTTTTGATTATTGCCGTTGTGTTAGTTCATGGTTGTTATATTTTCTTTCAAAGCGAGAATTCGATTGCTTATGTAAGCAAAATTCAATTAGTCTATAAGCAAAATTCAACTTTATTGTAAGCAATTATCTCCATGGTATCTTATAATGTTTATAACACTATTTCAAATATTTTTAAGCAGGGTTCGAGTGCTTTGTAAGCAGATGTCAATTGCATTGCAAGCATTTTATATATTCAAGTATCTTATATTTTTAGCGGTATTCAAATGTTTTTGTAAGCGGGATTCCAATGCGTTGTAAGCGAAGTCAATTGACTTGTAAGCATTTATCTTCATGGTATTTTATACTTTTTGTTAGCAATATCAATTATGTTCATTTTTTTCTTTTGGTCGAAAAGCATTACAACAGTAACAAATAAGCAAAGTACAAAGTAATAAAAAGCATTATAATAAGAGAAATCATATGCAATTTGTAATATGTGAATAAGTGGTGTTAAAAAACTAAACAGACAGTCACAACATTTTTATCGAGCACATGCCCTTTTTTCATTTGTTAGGAATAATTTTTTAAATGTGTCGGTATTTCAACAATCTTTATGTGCAACAGGCCGCCAAACCCAATCTCATTAATCGCTGCAATGCAATGCGGGGGTTCGATTTCTTAATAACGACTTTGGCAAACCTCCTCAGCATTGATCTCGTAGACAACCTAGGATATTTGGAATCTTCATCACCCTTGCTACCATCTACCATTTTTTTCTCCTTATCCTTCCCCACCTTTTTCTTACTCGCCTCTGCACGATCATCAATAGTTGTCGCCTTCCTCTTCTTGCTCTCTTTAGCCACTGCCGCCTTCCTTTTCTTGCTCTTTTTAGCCATTTCAAACAGAAACACTAACAAAAAAAAAGTGAACACTAGTCATTTAACTAAAACATTTATTAACGAACAAAAAAATTAAGCATACTATATGAAATGAGTAAGCATGACATAGAATATGAATAAGCATAATTGTCAACACCAATAAGCAGTAGAAAACATCAAACAGGCAAAAACCCAGACTTAGAAAAAAAAAGTGGCAAATACTAATTACCTCCTGTATGAAAGCATTATATAAAACGTGCATAAGCAAAATATACAACATAAATAAGCAAAGTTATCAGCAACAATATGCATTTTAAACTTGAATATATATAAGCATGATATAAAACATAGATAAGCAACGTTTTTGCCTCATTAAAGCAATCACCAAATACTTGAATTTTTTGCACAAACTTCGTTTTCCCAACACACCCAACCCCAGTATTTTGCACATACTTGAATATACGTAAGCATAATATAAAACATAGATAAACAATATTTTTGCCTCATTAAAGCAGTCACCAAATACTTGTACAAACAAATGTGAGCATAATTATTGACAACAATAACTAATTTTTGCCACATTAAAATAATCTCCCAATACTTCGAGAAAGTGGAAAATATTAATTGCCACTCTCTCCCCCCTTTGACATAAAAACCTAAAATATATGTAAGCATATTACATAACAATCATAAGCAATTTTATCAACAACAATATGCAATTTTAAAACATATCCAACAAATGACAATGTCCATAAAAAAATACAATAAAAACATAAAAAAAAGACGAACGAATTACAGAAAAACAAATTTGCTACCTGCACGATAGGGATTTTTTTCAAATTTAATTTGGGGTTTTCCGGGCCGCTACTTCGGAGGAAATTTCAATATACCCCGAGTGACGTAGTTGCGGATGGTTAAATTCCTACTTGAATTTCGACCGATTGGTGAGTTTGATTTTCTGATTTTTCGGACGAAGGGTTTTGCACTTTGCGGTATTTCTCCGGTAGGGGTGAAGAAGAATTTATCGCGGTAGGGATGACTTTGGAGACGCTTTGCGTGAGGAGAACCTTGAAGAATGAACAATGGGGGTGTATTTTCACGGTTGGGTTTGTGTTTGCAGAGAGATTTCTTGAGTTTGGAAGGAGAAGAATTCTTTTCGACCATCGTTTATCATCTTTGAGAAGATATGCCAGATTTTGGATAAACACACGTATCAAAACGGTTCCTAAATTATAGCCCACTCCTAAAAATAAACATCTCTCCCAAAAACTGAACTTAAATAAAATTACCAAACAACCCTTTTTTAAATTAAGTTATATATTAAAAAATGGTAAAAACTGATTAATCTCGATCGTTTAAAAAATAAATCAATGTCTCGATTTGGTCTCGTGTACTCACATAAGTTATGTGGACTCACCTGATCCAAATCCTATATATATATATATATATATATATATCCTACGAGTTTTGAATAACCATTTTGTTAAACAAATCAGAAACAAATCAAACCTATACAATCTGCAAGTTTGAGATCATTTGAATAACCAAACTTTGTTAAATAAATCAAACATGTACAACCTGTACAAACTTTAAGATCAAATCAAAACAATCCGAAATCGAAAACGAATCGTTATTGGATTTGTTTGAAATTCAGGGCCATATCCTCCTTTTTTTCCCTAAGAAATAACTGAATTCAGTTTTATCCCAAAGCATAAACAGAATAAAACGCCTTTTATCACACATATTACAATTCATTAAACATATCTTAAAAATTAAAATATGTAAAAAACACAGATAAACTTGTATAATCGCGAAACCGTGGCTCGATACCACTTTGTTGGATTTGCTATATCGCGGGGGCTATACGCAGCGGAAAATTAAAATTTAAATCATGCATATAAATATACATAAAAATAAAGCCCCGATTCTCGTAGCGATTTAACGATTGCGGCGTTTATACAAATGGTAAAATAAGGTTTGGATCTTACCTAAAATGCTTTCTTTTGAAGATGATGTAGAAGGAATCCAAATTCCTCACAAAGGTAAATCATAAATGGCTCGCCAATAGAGATTCAAGTGCCTCCCCTCTAATCGAGTCCACCTCTTGGTTGTGACACCTAATAAATTCTTCGCTAGTAGAGTTTATTGCGTTTTTGAAATTGAAAAACGGAATAGAAATTTATTTCCACAATCAACTATTGTTAAAATCTTGTAGATGAATAATTATTGGTTAATTATTCTCTACTAGAATTTTTGAAGAGAAAATAGCTTATATTGAAGAGAGAGTGAGAGAGCTTAGACTAAGAGTACAAAACTGAATGTTGAGAAGTCAAACATTCATCCTCATTTTTTCTCAAAAAACCGTCTGCCCAATTGGTCTCATATGACAAATATGATAACCTTCTTTTCCTTTTTAATCTCAATCAATCATCTTTTATTTTTAAAAGAAGTATATATATTCAAAAGTGTACCTATGATATAGATAGCCTTCTTTATCACTTGGCTCAATGCATAAAGAAGGGAAGGAAAAAAAGGTCACTTTGTAAGCCATGTGACTTCTAGTATTTTTATTTTTATTACATTCTCTCTTCATGATATATATATATATATATATATATATATATCCCAAGGTGTATATATATAAGTATATGTATATATATCTCTTTCTATATATATATATATAAATAAATCTTATTTATTTATTTCTCTTTAATAATCTAGTGGATTTCTACAATTAGGTCTACTAGATTAAGGTATGGGATTGGACTTTAAAGGCCAATTAATTAATTCTACTAATTAGTTAATTTAAATCCCAATTCTATTCCAATTATTTGGTCTCTAATCAAATTAGATTTAATTAGATAATCAAATTAATTAATTAAAAAAATTCTACAAGTGAATTAAATTAAAACCCAATTAATTAATCTATATCAATTAATTGCATCCAACCATTGGATTTTTCAATCTCAAAATGTCAACATCCAAAATTATGTGTGACCCTTTTAGGTTCACGACTAACACTAGTAGTAGGCTTACAACTTTTGCAACTTTCGAATAATAATAACTTATTCTATTTATTAATCCAATTAATAAATATACTTGAAGTTAACTCTTTAATTTCAAATACCTACAAATCATGGTAACACCTAGCAAGTAGCATGATTACCTAGTATTAGGTGAAATATAGAGTAAACCTATTTCAATTGGAATTGCATACATGAACGATCCTTTCGACAACTAATTTCCCGATTAAATCTTGGGCATAGATTTATAAGTCGAACCCAAATTGATTTAATAATTGTGATTCCATTTCAAGTTCTTGTGATTCTTTTATGAATCAAATTCATCGTGCCTTGGCCAAGGTGTTTGAACCACGAACTATGAAAACACAGGAAATTCCCTTATTAAATGACAAGTGTCGAATTCTATGTTGGCCACACAAAATATAAATCAAAGTATTGTAGGATATACACAAGGTATAGTCGTGCCTCAAGTACGAGGATTAATCATGTACTATTGCAATATGAAAATTCTTATTCGACAATCAAAACTTCTATCTAAGAATTTTCATTGTGTCATGTTTCATGAACTTGTTTGCTAACAAACACCCACATATATGCATTTGTGTCTCAACATTGATGTTAATGGAATGCAACATCCTCGTCTCATGAGCATGCACCATATGTACAAGTCTTACGGGGCTATTTAATGTCCTATCTTGAAAAACCCATCGACTTGGAACAAATTTAAGATCAAAGCCTTAGAGACATGTTCCATGATCGCCATCACATGTGCGACCATGCCTCATAGCTTAAATTGATCTAAGGACTTTATCATATGTGCAAATATGCGATATGCAAAAGAACATAAGATAAAGAAATGCCTTTATATTATTATAATTTCCAATAAAATTATTTTACAAGTATGAATAAAATCCAATCTAATTGGAACGTCAGTACATTCTACTCTAACACTCTATATATATTTCAAATGGCTAATCTGTAATTTGCTGCTTATTGTTGTTTTATGTCCCATAAATTTTTCTGCACAGACACTATACACGGACATATGGGGGACTAATTATTCTGGGAAGATACTGTTGTATTTACTACTTAAAGGTTCCAACTTTTGGAGTGATATTCAAGATTGACTGTCAAAATAATGAATTTCATTTTTGTATTTTCTTTGTTCGACTATCTTAATGTTTAGAATTACTATTTGTTTATGGAATAATATTTTGGGATTATTATTTAATAGTTTTTATATTAGCATTTTTAAATGGTAAATGATCTTTAAAATACTTGAAAAATCGCGTTTTATTATAAATCGCACTATCACATTATAAATCGTGTTTTATTTCAAAATTATGAAAATGGATGTTACAAAAGTGGTATTATAGCGGGTCAATGTTTCTATAGACTCGTTACAAAAAAATGTTTCTTTTCTTTTATGTTAGAATAAATAAAAATATAAAACTATTTGTCCAAAAACAAAAATAATACATAGAAATGGGTTACTTACCACCTCTATGTCACGTCAACTCCAAAAGCCAAGGCACAAACTTAAATTTTCAAAAGTTCTATTGCTACTTCTACGACTATTGACGCTGCTACTTCTCTTGCTATTGCCATTGCTACTACTACTCACAAACTTATATGATTCCCATTGCGGATAAAGAAAATGATTTAACTTAAATTTCATGGATGTATAGCACATACGATAGAATGTGAGTATTAGACTAATGCGAGATATTGATGGATTTTATAGACTAATAGAAAGAACAAAACAAACTCGGAGGATCCTTTGCGATAGAATACATGAGTTTTTTTACGAATTTATATGGAATCTAGAATATTAGGATTGACTATGAGTAGATTACTAGCAACATAGATTTAGAGGACTTTATTGATTTTTCAAGTTGAATATTCACGATTTACGTATTGATATTTTTCCCAAGTGAATGATAACAGATTGAGATGGTTATGATATCATTTGGAAAGACAATAATTATTGTTTTAGGTGTTTAAAGTTGTGAAACCGAAAGTTTGTAGACTAGATTTAGAAATTAATTTATATGAAGGAACGATTTTTATGGGATCTTAGTCATGGACAAACTTAGGAAAAGCGAGAAGGTATAGAGTGCCACATAAGGAGATAGTATTTCAATGCTTAAAGAAGATGAGTTTATTTTCTACGGAATAAAGGCTAGTATTGTACCCGAATTGTGTTAAAAAAAAAAAAAAATAAAAAGTTTGAGAAAGAAATTATCGGAGGTATTTGGTTAGTAAAGTAGGTTCCCAATATTTTGATTTTATAATGATCAATATGCTAGTTATTCAAGACTATGTAAAATATTTTCGAAAAAATATTTGGTATTCCACCGAATAGACAAATAGAACCTCATGTTGACATTTTACTTGGACCATTATCGGTCAAACTCACCGTATAGGATGACGTCAAATGAATTACAAGAGATCAAGGTGCAATTACAAGATCTATTGGTTAATTGACTTCTCCTCGGGCCGAGAGTATCACTATGAGGAGAGCCAATCATGTTTTTTTTTCTTAAGATGGAAGATGAGTATATAAGGTCTATATTGGTTGCATGGAGGATTTATTTGATCATAAAACAAGTACCCGATTTATAATAAAGGACTTATTTAATTACTTAAATGAGCTAGTGTCTTCTCTAAGACATATTTTAGGTCCTGAAACATCAACTCAAGTTCAACAAGTTTAAATTATGGTTAGACTATGTAGTATTTCTTAATCATGATGTTACTATTTGAGAAATAGAAGTTGACTGATTAAAGTCGAAGTTACTAATGAATGACATGCGTCTACGATTGTGAATTAAGTTTGAAGTTTTCTAGGTCTCTCTAGGTATTACATAAAGTTTATAGAAAGATTTTCTGGAGAGTTCAACACTAATGACTAGATTGACCGAAAAATATGAGAAGTCTTAATAGATGGAGAAATGCGACAAAATTTCAAATCGAACTTAAAGAAGAAGAGTTGCCTTGTCTATAAGAACATTGATGAATGAGTTTTCTAAGTTAAGAATCGAGGTTGTAGCAGCTTCTAGTGGATAAGAATTGATTATTGCAACGGTGGTTGTGCGGCATGTACTTAGAGATAGAATCGAGGGGATACAAATAACATATAAGTAATTGTACAACATGAGAAACCATGCTCTGAACAAAGACATTAAAGGATTTACTATAGCTACTAAATTCGCATTAATCTCGAAGGAAGATTGGGTATACCTAAGGATGAAGAACTAAGAATTAAGATCATTGAATAAGCACATTGTACATCATACACTCTCACCCATGAGGTACAAAGATGTACCGAGATTTTAAAGATGTCTTCCGGTGAGAAGTAAATTTTAGGACCATAGCTAGTTGATCAAATAATGGAGAAAATAAAGAAAGTCCGGGATAAAATGAAAGTAGCAAAGTAGATGTAAATCTTGTGCTCACAGAGTAAGAATCTACAATTCTATGTAGGAGAAAACTTATTTCTTGAAAGTGACGCCTATGAGAGTGTTTTTCATTTAAATGAAAATGGAAAATTGAAGACGAAGTATATTGGCCCGTTTGAAATCCTACGCTAAATCAATGAGCTAGCATACGAATTGGCATTACCACGTAAAATAAAATTGTCGCTTGGTTCACAAGGTAATTCATGCATCATCGCTCAAAAAGTATGTTCATGAACCAATTAAGTCATATTGTCAATTATTTGAAATTAGAAATTAAGTACGACTTGACTTGTGAAGAAGCATTTGAGACTATATTGGAACAAAAAAATACATAAATTAAGAAATAAACACCGCGCTAATCAAAGTTTAGTGGAGACAACGCGATAAGAACGAGAGTGCATGAGAACGAGAGGAAGATGTTCGAGCCGAGTACCTAAATTTTCTTAATCTTGATAAGTATTCAATTTCGAGGACGAAATTAATTTTTAGGAATAAGATGTGGCACTCGAGAAATTGGGGCAAAATAGAAATTATGGCTTGCTTAATTTAATTGTAAGGGATTTTAGAATTTAAGGATTTTTGAATGATTTTATTATAATTTAGGCTTTAGTATTTATTTTGAAATATTTATATCTTTGCCCATTAGAAATAACCTTAAGCCTATTACCAAGCTCAACTCACATTCCCTATCCAAACATGGTAACACCAACAAATCATCAATTATCCTAATAATCTTCAAATTAATATATATATAACAATGATATATTTCGATTTTATTTTTACCGAATTCAACTAATCAATTTTATGACTCAATTAATTAGCAAATTGAAGAAAACACTCCATTTTCTTTAAAAGTCATATTACCAAAGAAATAAGGGTGACGCTATTGACACCCCCCAAAATTGATGAGCATACCCACTTCAATATAATTGCAAAAATGTCATTCACTTAAAAGACTATATTACCCTTACTTAAAGAAGTTCCAAATACACTCACATCATTCGCCCAAATTCTTCTTCTTGTCGAAAAAAGTTCAATTTTTTTATATAAACCCTAAATTTTTCCAACGGCCAAATTGTTGAAGATTCGAACAATAAAATATTAATATCCCGAATAATGAATGTATATTCTTAGTTTATAGCATAAAATATGTTATTTCTCAATTTTCAGGTTGAAAAATACTTTTGTCGCATAGTAAAAAGTCGACGACACTTAAGATGATCACGTGCTATGACAAAAATTCATTGTGCCATGTGGCATGATAGCAAAAATGCCATCATCCATCGTGCCATCGTGCCATGTGGTATGATGGTGAAAGTGTCATCGTGCCATGTGGCATGATGGCGTAAAGCCCATCGTGCCATCGTGCCACCTATGATTTTTTATGATAGGGTAAAATTGGAAAAAAAAAAGGGGTTGTATTTAACAATTGTCCCATATTTGAAAAGTGGGGAGTGACTGTCTTAGAAGATGAGTATACTCATAAAAAAGGGATGTCAATATCGCGCCAAAAGAAAAAGAGTGAAATAGGTAGGGGTGGTGGTGGTGGAGTGGGGTTGGGGTTGAGGGATTTGAGGGGAGTGCGTTTACTAGGGAGGAAGAGAAAATAGGAGAAAAAGAAGAGAAAAAGAAAAAGAGAAATGGAAATTTGTTGACTTTTAGGATTCCCATTTTTAATCTACCAAGCCAACTTTTTACCTAATTAATTTTAATTATATTATATTTGTGTATATATTTAAACTATATATAAAAGATATAATATACTAATACTAATTAAAAATTTAATGTGTAGGCAAAAAGGATTTTCGGGAATAGAATCATGTATTGTTTCATCACATTTTATCTACTTTTTCGAGGTAGGGGTTTTCTAGTTCCACTTTTTATTTGTCCTTGTTAAATGCCCCATATATGTTGCTTGATAATTATGCTTATGTATGCTACGTGTCTATAGTCGTGTGGGACCATACGGATGTCCGGACATAAAAGTTCTCTCCGGTGAAATCTCGGCGGTCCGAGCCATGTTTCAATGCAATAACTACAACTACGATTAAAAATTTCAATTTATAAGTATGTTATTTTGTGATGTATATTGTGTATTTTGTTTGGACAAATTGGCTCCTCTTGAAATTGTTGAATGCTCACCACAAAATAAATTTCTATTTCGGATTGATGGAGTTGGCGGGACACGTGGAGGCGGTGACCAATAATAAAAATTTAGAATGAACTTCATTTTTATATTTCTTTGTTGAACTATTTTAATGTTTAGAATTACAATTTATTTATGGAATAATTTTTGGGATTATTATTTAATAGTTTTTATATTATCATTTTTAAATGGTAAATGATCTTTAGAATATTTGGAAAATCGGGTTTTAGTAAATACAATCCTCACGCGGGCATTTGTAATCTTGAAAATAATTGCGCTTTTTTGTAAATAGACTAAACCTGGTAATTTTTGTAATTATACCTTTAATTATAATAATTTTTGCGGCGTGAACTCTTAAAAACATTTACTCATATTTAAAATTAATTAAGCACACAAAATCAATTAGTAATATTTTCTACTAGGGAAAATAAGAATTTTAGTCCTGTAAGTTGGACCTTTTTGAGAATTAATCCTTAGGTTGTCACCTTCATGTTTTAGTCCTTTAACTTTCAAATTTCTAGATATTCAGCTTTAACTCAACAATTTTACTTTTGGTCCTATAACTTAACAAATTTTAGAAATTTAGTCCTATAATTTAACAATAGTTAAATTTAACTAATTTATTAAAAGGTTAGTACCCATACTTCACATTTTTTATAAGACCAAAATTAAAATAACTAAACTTACCTTTTTAAAAATTAAATTAAATTATAAAAGTAATGAAAAATTAAATTAATTTGATTAATAACAAATTTAGATAAATAGAAATTTCTAAAACAATAAACGAATTTTAGGAAAATAAAAATAATTACATCGAATTAGTAAATTAAGAATAATTTCTCATATTTATATAATTAATCTTTGGTAAGGAGAATTATATCCAAGAAGTGGATCCGGACTAGTGTACAAGATGCATTTATTTCATAAGGTTAAAAAAGTTAATGCTTGAAATATTTTTAACATAAAGTAAAAATTGATTAAATATTTTATTTAAAAGTTAACTAATAATTAAAATTATTTAATTTTAAAAATAATATTTAATTAAGAAATTAATGCTTGAAGTCTTCTCACCAAAGGTTAATTATATAAATATAATACATAATTTTTAAAAGTTTTTAATAAATCTAGTCTCTGATAATATTTTGCACCAGGATAAATAGATTTGGAAAATTGAGGTAAAAAGTCTATTTTAAACTTAAAGGACCAAAACGCACAATGTTTTAACATATATGACTAAAAATAAATTAAAGATACAACTTATAGGACCAAAAAGCTAAAGATGCAAACATATAGGACTAAATATCCAACTCAATATAAATTTTTAGATCAACCCCAAACCTACCAAGATAAAGGGACCAAAACTCAAAATAGGCCAACTTTACATGATGAAATTTTTCATTTTCCCTTTCTACTAAATTTAATCAAATTCTGATATTCGGCAGCCGGATCCAAAATCCAGCTTTAGTCATTCAACACTATATTAAATGTTAATATTTGTAAGAACGTCAAATGAATTTTGCTTTCGATAGTTGATTATTTAGAAAATTTAGATAACATTTCTAAGAACGATTCTTTTCACAAACACTAAAAGATATTATTTAAAAACCTTTCTGAAACTGAACTCATGCACTAAACGAACATATGTTCACTCAAATCAAGTTTAATGGTGCAGTAAATTTTCACTCCACCTCTCAATTCTTGCACCATTGTTCTCAAACAAAGAATCTTAGAGCAGTCCGAGAATTTTATGCTCACGTACTTAGAGCAGGCTTATTCTTTATTTCTCCTAACCTCCAAACCAAACTCGTATTGACATACACATCATGCATCAACAAGAACAGCCTTAAAACTCTAACCCACTTCTTCAAATGCCTCCCCTCAGAAACCCATTACCCTTTAATTCAATTATATCTCAGTTTTCTCAAGATGGGTCTGACTGTTTAGCCCTCCATACCTTGTCTTATATGCATTACAATAGTGTTTATATCGATTCTTACGCTTTGTGCAGCTCTTTTAATTCAGTTTCCTGTCTGAAAAATGTTTATTTTGGTCGAATGATGCATGCCTATGTGGAGAAATCGGGTTGGGTGGCTAGTGTGTTTGTGGGTAGTGCTTTGGTGGACTTTTATGCAAAATTGTTATGTATGAATGATGCAGCAATGGTGTTTGACGAAATTCCTGTGAAAAATACTGTTTGTGTGAATGCGCTTTTGTCAGGCTATGCTGAGGCTAAAATGTGGGGTCAATTAATTGAACTGGTTAGGAGGATGCCGCTGTTGTGTTTGGCAGTGGACAATTTCACATTATCCGCTGCATTACGTGCATGTTGTGGACTGTGTGCTATAAAATTGGGCAAGGAGGTTCATGCGAGCGTTATACGTAGCATCATTGATGTTGAAGCTGATGTGTTTCTTCAGAGTTTATTGATCAAATGTATGGGAAGTGTGGGCTGGTGGATAGCGCAAAAAGTTTTTAATAAGGTGGGATTTGGAGTAAAGGAGAGGCAAAGGGATGTTGTTTTGTGGACTTCGATGTTAGGAGTGTATGGAAAGTCGGGAAATTACATGGAAGTTATTAGGTTGTTCGAAGATATGCTAACGGAAGGAATAAGGCCTGATGGGGTGGCATTTCTGACAGTTATCTCGGCTTGTGGTCACAGTGGCCAAGTGGATCTCGGTATGGAGTACTTTGAGTCAATGACTCGCGACTATGGATTGGTTGCAAGCCAGGAGCATTATAGTTGTCTTGTTGACTTGCTTTGCCGTGCTGGAGAGTTGGAGAGGGCTTGCAAATTGGTTAGCGAGATGCCACGTATTGGGGATGAGAAGTGCGCTGTATCCATGTGGGGAGCATTGCTTAGTGCTTGCAACGAGTGTGGAAATGTCAATTTGGGAAAGTTGGCTGCTCAACGAGCTCTTGAGTTGGAGCCTAATAATGTTGGAGTTTATGTTCTACTATCTAATATGTATGCTAGGAATGTCATGTGGGCTGAGATTGAGCAATTGAGGGAGTTAATGAAGATTAGAGGATTGAAGAAGGAAATTGGATGGAGTTGGATTGATGGATCGAGTTAATTGGAGGGAAGTTTGCTGACAGAGAGCAAAATAGATCATGTTATCACTTTTTATTTTTCTGTAGTATTTAATTTGTATGAGAGGAATCATGTGGATGAGATTTGGCAATTCTTGGAGTACTTTCAAGTATAGAAGGACAAAGGATGAAATTGGTTCGGCGTCACAAGTTGAAAGATGAATTTTCTGGGGTATATTTTAACTATCAGGATGCAGATTGAGAAACAAAGCGAGCTTTTTTCCCTGAGAATGCAGCCTACCCAATGTTCAACGTCACAAAGTACGTCTTGATGAGATTAGTTTTACTTCTCAAGGTACTTGAGATAGAATAATTAGAGCTACCATGTTGAAATTTGTAAATGCATCTCGACGAACTGGGCTGTACATAATACAGCATATAGCAGAGGTCCCTTTTACTAATTTCCAAGTAACATGTTGAATGTACACCTTGTGACAACTGACAATAACCTTGTTCTATTTGGCAGTTTTGTCCTTCTATAGAAGAAATGACTCTGAGACGACCTTAATTCTTCCTAACTAACAATTGAGGGAGTTAGTGAAGAGTAGAGGATTGAAGAAGGAAATTGGATGGAGTTGGATTGATGCGACGAGTTAATTGGAGGGCATTCGCTGACGGATAGCAACTTATATTTTGTTATCATATGTTATGTTACTATTTAATTTGTATGAAAGGAATTACATGGACGAGATTTGGCTATTCATGGAGTAAATTTCAAAGTAGAAAAGGACAATGGATGGAATTGATTAGGCGTCACAAGTTTAAAGAATGGCGGTTTTCCAGTAGCTTGCGCTCCGTGTTCTCAGTTGGATGGATTTCTTTCCCAAGTATCTTTCACTAGCAGGTTACAACCATTGGTTGCACGCAGTTCATCTGAATAACAACCTGGTTGGTGTGTATGATATTAGACTTGTGATATGATCTTCTTGTAGTTGTTAGTTAGATTGAAAACAAGCGAAAATTTATTCCCCACAGAATGCAGCCTACCCACTGTTTGACATCCCAAAGGACGTCTTGATGAGATTAGTTTTACTTCTCAAGGTGCTTGAGATAGAATGATTTGAGCTTCCATGTTGAAATTCATATATGCGTCTCAAATTCCAACTGGGCTGTATATAGAACAACAGATAGCAGATCCCTCTTACAAATTTCCAAATGATATGTTGAATACCTTGTGACAACTGACAACAATCTTGTTCTTTTTGGCAGTTTTGCCCTTCTATAGAAGAAACGACTCTGAGCAACCTTAATTCTTCCTAAATTACATTCTTGATTATTCTTCCGCACTGTTCTGTCTATGCAGTATAAGCTGGAGATATATATATTTGCATTATACATAATTGTATGTTTGTGACTGCTTAAATCAAAATAGTAATATGTGTTAGAGTAGTTTAATATTTTGTTATTATTGTGATTTATTTGTATTGTTAAGGGTAATTTAGTCATTTTATCTTTCTTGTAACCCTAGCTCTATTTAAGAGGTTTCATCCTCATTTGTAGTTGTAGTCTTGCTTCTTTTCCCAATTGCAAGAACATATTTCTTCTCTCATTTTTGCAATGTATACACCATTTGTTCTATCATGGCATCGAGCCAAAT
Source organism: Rehmannia glutinosa (assembly GCA_016081115.2). Taxonomy (NCBI): domain Eukaryota; kingdom Viridiplantae; phylum Streptophyta; class Magnoliopsida; order Lamiales; family Orobanchaceae; genus Rehmannia; species Rehmannia glutinosa. The sequence continues at coordinate 71,391,869 of CM071937.1, read as the reverse complement.
TTAATCCCATACACAACGTTCGCGGATCCAAATTTTTTTTTATTGCGATTGGTAGTTTCGAGAGATCGGAGCGTATCGGAGTAGATCGTGAGCGATTCGTTCGATATATCCGAGCATATCCGTGTAGATCCGAAAGCGGATCGGAGCAAATCGGCGCCTTCATTTTTTTGATGTTTGGGTAATCTTCCTTACTACTATTTTCTCACAAATATTTCGGGTTTGAATCTTGTTTTGTTTGTTTGGGTGGCCTCCTTTGTTGTTTTTTGTGGTCTTGTTTGTTGGTAGTGCAATATGGCTTCCAAAAAAGGATGATTCGTTGCAATCTATTGGTGTTCGGTTGGATGGGAAAAATTACACGTATTGGAGTTATGTGATAAAAAGTTTTTGAGGGGAAAACGGATGTGGAGTATCGTAAATGGTACTCAATCTAAACCCAAGAGTGAGAATAATGACAAATATCTTGAACAACTTGAGGCTTGGGAGGTTAATAATTCTAATAAGATTATTACTTGGATTAATAATTCATGTTGAGAGTTCGATTGGTATGCGATTGGCAAAATATGACACGGCAAGAGAAGTTTGGCAACACTTAGAACGGTTGTACACACAATCTAATTTTGCTAAACAATATCGCTTAGAAATGGACATTCGAACTCTTCAACAGAAAGACATGAGCATTCAGAATTATTCGGCAATGACAAATCGTGGGACCAATTAGCTTTGACAGAGAATCGGCAGAGCTTAGTGCATTTGCTTCCTTATATTGCGGCGTAATGAACAACGGTTGGTTCAATTCTTATGGCTCTTCGTGATGATTTTGAGTGCTGCGTGGGAATATTTTGCATCGTAGTCCTCTTCCAACCGATGATTCTGTGGTTAATGAATTAATTGTTGATGAAACACGCTCACAAGTCTCGCATTGATAAAGGGGATCCTTCCAACACGCGGTCCATCTGCCTTAGCATTTCCAAATCGCCCATTCCGTATATCCGAATAAGCGAAATCCCAGGCCGTTGCTCCGGATGAATGTAGCTTTTGTAGAACTCCTGGTCATTGGAAGGCTCGATGTCCGGTTGATGAATCGACCGACTACCCCTCATCCTCGCTTTCTCAACGTGGTCGCACCACCTCCACTCAATAATCTTCTTCAGATTGTACCACCATCACCGTCTACCTCATTGCGGATAATCTCTACGAGCACTTCCAGAAATTCCTTAGCCTTCAACCACATGCTGCCTGTCAGCGGTTCATCGACTCTCCGAGCTCCTCGGGTATATCTTCCTCTATTTGGTTATTAGACTCTGGGAGCTTCTTATCATATGTCCCCCCCAGAATCTTTTGTTTCTATTTCTCCTTTGAACTCGTATGCATTGTTATGATCTGGCTGCGATGGCACGCCTATGCTTTTAGCAGGTGTTGGTTCGTCATCTCACCATCTCGTCATCTCACCACGTGTCTTTACCTGTGTTTATCACATTCCTCAACTTACTTTAAATCTTGTTTCGGTTGGTAAATTATGCGATTCTCGTTATTCTGTGACTTTCTTCTTGATTCTTGTCGTGTGCGGGATCCTCACCCCAGGCCGATTGGGACAGACGTAGGAGTGGAGGTTATATATTTTGGATGAACTTGAGTACGGATGTTGCGGCATCTCTTGTTGATTTGTTTTCTTTTCGTTTGTCCATCTTCGTCCCGATTTTTATTTATGGCATTCTTGTTTGGGTCATGATCTTTTTCTCATTTGAAGTCTTGCTTTCTATCGACCTCATTAGGGAATTTGAAAACTCATGATATTTCTAGTTGTAGTGGTTGTAAACTTGCTAAGTTTTCAAAGATTGCCTTTTAGTAAAAGCATGTCCATTTCTACTTCACCATTCGATTTGATTCATTCTCGATGTTTGGGGACCTTCTCCAATTGCCACAAAAAAAGGAGGGTCTCGATATTATGTTTCTTTTATTGATGATCACACACGTTATTGTTGGGTTTATCTAATGAAACGTCGTTCGATTTCTTAGGCATTTATACCTCTTTTCGAGCTCTTGTCAAAACACAACATTCTCGGTTATCAAGTGTTTTTTCGTGTGTGATTTAGGGGAAATACACCTCTAATAATTTTCGTGAAATGCTTACTTTAGATGGAACCATCTATCAAACTTCTTGACTTGATATACTTCCAACAAAATGGTGTTCTTTGAAAGAAAACATGACATATCATGAAACTGCTCGTTTTCTTTTTATTATCTGCTCCTAGCGAATTTTTGGGGAAGTGTTCTTACAATGTTTATTCAATCAATAGGATCCCAACCCCATATACCTGGTGTCACCATTTGAGAAATTATTTGGTTGCGCTCCTAATTACTCTTTTCTTACGAGTTTTTGGTTCTACATGTTTTGTCCTTCGTCCTCACATAGAACGTAGTAAATTGTCATCTTGTTCTCGCCGTGTGTGTTTTCTTAAAGCTATGGGAATGGTCAAAAGGGGTATCGTTGTTATGATCCTGTTTGCACAAAAATTATATGTGTCACGTCGTCATGTTTTCTTTCTTGAGCATATTCTCTTTTCTCCATTCCATCTAGCTCTCACAACGTGTCAAATCCGATCTTTTCCATATTGATCCTTTTTTGCTTGTGATATAGATGATACTTCTGCAGATCTTTGATGCCGGTACCGATGCTTCTACGATACTATTGTTCCCTCTCCCCTACGACTATCTCTCCACCTCCCGAGACCGGGATCCCGCTCCCCGTTATCCTTCACGTGTTCGTAAGTCTACTCAATTACCTCGATTTTGTCTATTCTTCTTATTCACCATCTTTTACATCATTTTTGTCATCTATTCACAATCTTTCCGAGCCAACTTCTTACAAAGAGCGACTCTTGACCCTCTTTGGCAACAAGCTATGGCCGAAAGAATTGTCCTTTGTCAAAAACTCAAACTGGGATTTGGTACCTCTACCACAAGGTAAACATGCAATTGGTTCTCGTTGGGTGTATAAAATCAAAACTAAATCGATGGTTCGATTGAGCGGTATAAGGCACGATTGGTTGCTAAAGGTTTTTCTCAAAGAAAGTATGGTTTGGATTATGAGGAAACTTTTGCTCTTGTTGCAAAGATGACTACGATTCAGACACTTATTGCCATTGCATTCGCCGTAAATGGCATATATCCCAAATGGATGTCAAAAATGCTTTCTTGAATGGAAATCTTCAAGAAGAGGTTTATATGGTTCCTCCTCCGAGTGTGGTCCATAATCGATGAGAGGTTTGTAAACTAAAGAAAGCTTTGTATGGTCTCAAACAAGCACCTCGTCTTGGTTTGAGAAATTCTCGATTTCCATTCTTTCTCTTGGTTTTAAATCGTAGTGATCACGATTAACTCTCTTTTTATCAAGAATATCTGCACTGGTATTATTGTGGCAATCGCTAAGATCGAAATTGTCCTCTCTTTTGAAATGAAAGACTTGGGTTCTCCACGATATTTTCTCGGTATTGAAGTCGCTTGGTCACCTAAAGGTTATCTTCTTTCACACCCAAGTATGCAATCGGTATTCCCGATCGTGCTCGCATAACCGACACTTAGGGGATCGTTGATTCTCCCATTGAAGTTAATGTTCGCTATTCTTCTTCGATGGCACACCTTTGGATGATCCTACTTTGTATCGTGCCATTGTTGGCGCTTGGTTTATCTCACTATTACACGCCCGATATTGCTTATGTTGTTCACATTGTTAGTCAATTCTTACTTCTCCTACCACCTTGCTCATTGGGAGCCGTTCTTCGTATCTTACGCTACCTTAGGTACTATCTTTCGAGTCTCTTATTTTCGTCTACTTCCTCTTTGGAGTCACGTGCCTTCTCGATGATCGATTGGGCGGTGATCCTAGATCGTAAATCTACTACTTTGGATTTTTGCGTTTTTCTTGGAGATTCTCTTTGTCTCGTGGAAGAGCAAGAAACAAATCATTATCTCTCGTTCTTCTATCAAGCCGAGTACCGAGCTATGGTTTCCACTACCACCGAGATCGTTTGGTTACGATGGCTACTTGGCGATATGGGTGTTTTTCTTCGTCATCCCACTCCTATGTACTCGCGATAATAGGAGTGCCATTCAAATTGCCCACAATTCGGTGTTTCACGAAAAGACAAAGCATATTGAAATTGATTGTCATCTCACTCGTCACCATCTTCAACACAACACTATTGCTTTGCCGTTCATTACTTCCTCATCACATATTGCGAGACTTCTTCACTAAAGCACACCCGCTTCCTCGTTTTTCGTTTTTGGTTGGCAAACTCTCGATGCTACTTGCAGCCGATCGAGTTTGTGGGGGATGTTAGAGTAGTTTAATATTTTGTTAATATTGTGATTTATTTGTATTGTTAAGGGTAATTTAGTCATTTTATCTTTCTTGTAACCCTAGCTCTATTTAAGAGGTTTCATCCTCATTTGTAGTTGTAGTCTTGCTTTCCGCCCAATTGCAAGAACATATTTCTTCTCTCATTTTTGCAATGTATACACCATTTGTTCTATCAATATGTATTAAGCCTGCATGCAAATTCTTATAATGACCAATGCTCGAGTCGAATAGCATCTACACTATGCTTACATGGACTAAGGGCACTTGGTGTTTGTTCTTTCTTTTAACTTTCTCAGTCCGACTACAGAATATAACAATTAGCCTTGTTTAAGATTTGGAGTTTCGCTGTGAGATTATATACTTCGCCGATGAAATGGTGTTTATAGGTATCACCATTTATAATTGTGTCCAGAAAATGAGTCTGGTTCCCTGTCCACTAAGATGCCTGCCGTTGTGTAATCCTACAATCAAACTTTTATATTCGTTCCTTTAGAAGGTTCTTGCCTGAATGCAAAATCATCCTGCAGTCATTATGCGTAGACTGCCTGTGGGCTTTACTTGGTGGTGTTTTTGTTCTCTTATATTGTTGGTTATTGAAGGAATCTATGCTCACTATAGTACGGGATTTTATCTTTTATGTCCATTGTACAGTGGCTTTGGAGAATTTTGACTATAGGAAGACAGGTGACACCAAAGATCATACCTTAAACCAATGGTTTACGTTTTTCTCTGAGGCTAATAAGCTGTTAGAACTTGCAGCAGCTAGCTAGCAGGTCAATAGTAATATATGCTAAGCATAACATATGATGGTGAAATATTTACTCATGTGTTGTTAAGAGTTTATATGAATCTAGGCGCAGGCTCACATTGCATAATTCAGAAGGCAGCATCTGGCCTGTAAATGTTCATCAAATACAAGCTATTAAATCTTCCCATACCAGAAGGATCGATTTTTCCCCATTAACGATTACATAAGTTTGGATTGTTCAAGTGATTTATGATGCATAAGAGAATTCAATATTTATTCATGTGACCTGTAAATGTGTGTGTGTGTGTGTGTGTGTGTTGTATGTTTTATAAGATCCTGTAGCTCAAGATTAGAATGCATATAAATAGTTATCTGGAATTGGTTTAAGATTTTATCATTCTTGATTATGCATGTATAGCAGCAAGAGTTTTGCACCGATTTTGTTGGAAGTTTACATCTTGTACGGCTCTCTGTCTCAACATTTTGTGGACAAAAGCTGATGTAATATCTTTTGCTTCATGGAAAGTAAGAATCGTGTGTGCATGGTTGGGGTGGTAAAAAATAGTTAATAGGTATACTGTCACTGTTGAGATGAACATTAAAATGCCTGAAGTTGTGCCATGCTCTCACATAATGTAACAAAGGCTAATTGTGGCAATGTTGCAGAAATCGCTAGGCGCTAGTCCAGCGGCAGCAGCCCGGCACCTAGTGCCTAGGTGGGGGCCTAGGAAACCAACTATTTTTTATTATTTCTTTTTATTTTTGGCCAATTTTTGGCTGCTTAGGCATGCGATTAGGCCCAATTTTGGCCGCTTAGGAGGCCTAGGCCCAATTTTCAACCAAGGCTACTTTTGCAGCAATTTGAACAAAATCACCTCGACCTAGGGGCGCCTAGGCGGCCGCCCAGGCTGATTTTTACAGAACTGAATTATGGACTCTTGGGGATTGTGGATCTGTAAGTTTTGAGCTGCCTATTAGAGAAGAATCAGTTTGTGCTTCTAATGAACAACTAAAAAGTTGAAGATACTTAGCATTCATGTAAATTGCTTAATCCAATCCCTTTACTGAATCTAGTACATATATCTTCCCTCTAGTAGGATATTAATTTTTTTCCTGTGATATTCAGAACCTATTTGCTGGTAAGGAAATTTAATATTGTTAACCTGATTCATTCTGTCGTGGTGCACGCAGCATATTATTCTAATTCTGTTTTCTAGGCATGCATTGTATAAAGAACAGCTAATATATTCCGATTTTGGGAACTTTAATAAATGTGTGCATTTCTGTACTAGTTATTTGGAGAACTCAGCAGTAATTCATATATATAGACCCACGTTAATATATTTTTTTCATTAGTTAGTTTCTATTGCGTCAGACATCAACTGAGTTTATGTTTGGATAGTGTTTTATGACTATCGCTTGCCAAGACTGTTGAAGAAGTGACTATTTGCTTGCAGCAACACTAAATAATTGGACTGAAAATTAAATGCCTGAAATTGACTGGTACCTCTGAGAACCTTTGATCCTCGGCACCTGTGATTTCTATACTAGTGATTAAACATTGTACTACATAGAATATCAATGTCTTAGCTTGCAGGCTTTTGGGATGTTCGTAAGAGCTTGCGAAGGTTGTCATGATCCCAGGGTTCAGACGTGACAATAATATTGTTTTAGCCCTGTATGAGGTGAAACATATGGTAAAATGTCGTCTTTTCTGTTTACCACTTTACTCTGTGACTGTGACTAATACATTGCCATTTTGTCTCAAGGTAAAAATATTTGATCTTAAATATTTGTATGTGCTTGAATTCTCTAATGGATCATAACCATGCTGTCAGTGGTGTTCTCAGTTTTCCTCATTAGTTGTTGGCGTGTGTTTCTGTCTGTGGCATACCGTACCAGCCTATCAGGTATGAAATCCTTATCCTTAATACTCAAATTGTTTCCAGTTTATTTTAATGTAATCCCGGCACATTCCCCTGTTTATGAGATGTAATATGTACAGAGCTCCATTTATTGTTCTTGAAAATATTGGTTAGAGATCTAGGCTTCATGTGCTCCAGGTCTTATGACATGAAATATGCTGAGCTGTTTATTGGCCCTACTATCTTGAATAGTCCCTGATCCTCAAACGACCCTTATGGGTTCGTTTTATAGGCTTAATTTATATAATTTGCAGGTAGATATATCTTTTTCTGTTGGTCATTGCTTTGTTCAGTCACACAGCTATGGCCCCATATTGTTTATGTTTCATCTGAATATCCAAAAACACATTTAATATGGTTTTAACTTTTTTATTTCTTTTTATTTCCCTCTTTTGGAAGGAGTATTGAAATTAGAAAGAATATGTGCTAATGTGACTGCGAAAGTACAATGGATCATGAAATGACTGGATCAAAAACTTCAGCTGACTGGTTATGTTTTCAAGATGAGGAGCAGTTAAATAAGCTACACGACATATATGTTATGAATCTTTTTATTATTTCCTGAAAATCTCAAATGATTATTAAAAAATTAACTCTATAGGACTTTATTTTTTGCTGGGTTTTAACATGATGAGAACGCGCGGGCGCACATATTTGTGTGTAGTGATCTCTTAGAGGGATACTATTACTATTCATATGATTAAGTGTAACTTTTCTACTTGTGCTAGTTTGAGCTGATTTATTTGCTATATCATCAAATTTTTGCAACCCAACATTTGACCAATGTTGCAGAAATCGCTAGACGCTAATCGGGCTGTAGCCCAGTTTTGGCCGAGTCTATTTTTTCACCGATTTGGACATAATCACCTTGGTCTAGGTTGATTTTTACAACACTCTTTAATCATTTCCTTTCTTTGTGTTCTTACAACGACGACTGTCCAGATTTCTAACATGAGCATATTTGAAGTACGAGCGTTAGTTGAAGGAAGTTAAGATGACAGTTTCAAGTGGTTGTGAGTAAGATGAGATGATGAGAGGGACTTATTAAATCTTTGGCATTACAATTGAGGAAGAGTAACATGGGCTCATGTGCAATACGGATGCTGGGTCACCATCTTCTTGAAAACGGAAATTTGTTTGATGGATTAATTTCAGCTGCCAAGCACCGCAATTTTCGTGACCAAAAAGTTTGAAAGGACCACGGTCCTTCATTCCTCTATTTTTATCAACTTATCTATTTATTACAAGGTGTAATACATACGTTACACCCACTGTATTATTTACCAGGTGTTTGAATGGGATACTTATTATTCAACTACACGCTTGAAATATAGTTGTACGAGTGTAGGATTTCAAGAACTCTACGACTACTACTATTATTTATCTCGTTCCATCTAATTTTGAGAACATGGGATGAGTTATTTGTTTGTTTGCAGCTACTACCATCTACCCGTCCTTGTTTACGTGCTTTCTTTACTAGTAAATATGTTGATTGAAAAGTTGGTGAATCACCCGTTTATTTATTTATTATTATTTTTTCAGGGGTACCATAGGGGAGGAACACAATAACGCATATGAGATCGAATCCTGGCCAATTTCCTCGCTTCTATCATCAAAAACACAAGGTTGATCCCTACACCCGTTTATTCTTTAGCCAAGATCTCTTATTTTGTATCAAGTGTTTCATCTCGTGTTTCAATAGGAAAACACAAGGTGAATATTACAGGTAAAATAATGATATTATCTTATACACGCGACATTCACTTTGTGAATTGGAAACACGTACTATCGGGAGATTTCATGTGTCTTTCAATTCCAATGGTGTACATGGCCAAAATATTAAGCTCTTTGGACCAACAGTAAAATTGCCAATGAATGAATAATTTAAAGCCCGTTTAATTTGGTTTCATTCTCAATCTCATTTTCATACTTTGAGCATTTGTAGGTTGAAAATAATTTTACTAGGTCTTTAATGAAAATATTATGATATTTAAAACATAAGTTTTGAAGAATTTTTACGCTACCATCATCTTAATAATTTCAAAACTTAAGATCCTTCTTTTCTTTTTTAACTTTTACCAATGGCATGCACCTCCAATATTATTTTATTTTACAAGCTATTAAACATTTTATAAGATGGGAAAGAATGTCAGTGTTGTACTGTCAAGGACTGGAGGGGTATATGTGAGTAAAACAAAAGGAGAAGACAGAATAGGTGGGATGTAGTTAGCAACAATATCATAGCATTAAATCTTGGTAGCATTTGTGGATCTTTTTCTCAGCCTTAGAACATGCAGATATAACACTTCTTTTTTGGTGTGGGCATGATAGATGGAGCCAGGATGAGCAATGGGGGCTATATTTCGAGTGGTGCTCCTTCAAAAATGGCTTTCTCTTCCATTATTACTTTTCCATCACATTCTCTCATGTTGGTTTTCTGATTTATAATTCCAGGACCACATGGGGGTGGGGGTGGGGTGGGGAAGCCCCAATTTTGGCGTACGAATCTCTTATTTCATCATACGATATTTCAATTCATTAGGTGAACATCTTGTGTATTATGATGTCATTATTATACATATCAAAACGAATGAAACATCATAGAAAGTAGGAGATATGAACTAAAGCTTTGGCGAAACCTGCGCCTCAATATGACAGTTTTGATGATATGTTTTTGCTTAAGGGTATAAAAGCCAATCCTTGAATATAAATGAAAAAAAAAGGTCGAATATTTCGACGAGAACAATGACCACACCAGATTTTATGTTCCATTTTTTGTATTCCACTTGGTTAGATGAATGACATGTGTAATGAAAATAAACATGTATTGTTGTTGATTGTTTAATGTATTTACATGTGTCGTTCATCTGTACAATAAAATAGGACGTGGAACAATAAGTGGAGTAGAAAATCTCAACCTGATAGATAGTAGTTGTCCGGATGTTAAAATCTCTTCATTATCACATGTGAAATGATTTTCTAACCTATATATATATATATATATTTACCTTTCATGGTAGTTGGTTGGCTTAAGCCTTAACACCAAATATTCCATTTTGATCAAATGAGGCTGTCTCTTCAAATTTGGAGGTGATCTTCTATTCCAAAAAGGTTTTATCATTTCATATTCCACTGCACGCACGAATAATTATTATGTGTATGAAAGTTACCATTTGAAGCACAAAATCAAGCCTAAATTGCGGATTTTTAATATAGTAACTTTCAACGTCTGGCAATCATCCGCCGGTGGAATATGAAATGAAACACTCTTTTGAAATAGAAGACAAATCCACTTAAAATTTAGTTTTGATAGGTTTGGAATTATCTATTTAAATTTCGTTTTTTATTTCGCAAACAGCGAGTAATAATCCAAGTTGGCCAGCAAAAAATCTAGTTTTGAAAGAAGATATTTAATGAAAAACTCTTATGATTAATTTGGTACCAAACACAAATAAAATATATACGCCCAGTATCGGAATATTTTGCTTGGCCGACAAAAGAATTGGAGGGTCAAGCTACTACTTTACCAAAGTATCAACCAATCTGAAACTTGCCAGTTCAAATATCCATCTTTGCCCTTCATGAGCCACCCCGTGGAGTATAGTGGGTTCTTGAGGCCAGAAGTCTCAAGTTTAAATCTTCATATCTACACCACTTGGTCAAATTTGTAGCACAGAGTTTGCCTAGTGTGATATACTTGGCTGATATGGTTTGTAGGCTACTTGTCAAAGCTCGAGTTTTTACCTAGTACGCACCTGGAAAATAGTTGATAATTCCTACTACCAAAGTATTTGGTTACAAATTATCACAAGTAAATTTCAATGTTATCAGAAAAGTGTGTTTTCTTTAGTAAGAATAGGTAAATTAGTATAACATCAATTTTTAGAATGCAAAAAGTTATTCAATTTGGGGTGCAACAGTTGGGATTGAGATTTCAGACAAGATGTCAAGAACTATAAAAAGTGAAACCACCGTGGCGTGGTACAGATCCGCTGCTAAGACTTACCATTAATAGTTGGAAAAAGAAACAGGGTCAAAACGCCAGTAATCCTGAGGTCCGGTGGTCATAGGTGAGGTAGCTCCTGACCTCTCAAAAGAGAGGTCAGGGCTCGGGGGTTCGATCCCCCCAAGTACCATGGTGAAACAATTAATATTGATTGTTTCAAGTGGAAGTGTGGGAGACTGAATCTTAGTGGAACCTACGACTGGATAGTTGTTAGTCCAACATGGAGCAATCAGTTGGGGACGACTTGTTGTTGAGGATACTAAGATGTGTCTTTCATTCAATATGATTTCAAGCAGCAGTGTGGGAAGTTGGCTGAATCTGGGTGGGAACTTGCGGTACGGATAATTTTAGAGTGCATGGAGCAATCACTTAACGACTCAATAGTTGAGGATATTAAGATATGTCTTTCATTCAATATATAGAATAGAGACCGAATGCAGGTAGAATAGGAGATCTCATCCCGATTCTCGAGAGGCCAGGGTAGGGTCAAAAATAATATTTAATAGAGAAAAATAATTTTAAAATTAAATAAGTTTATCAATAAAATATGACGAATGCTTGAGAAAAATAAAAATAAATCGAAAGTGGAAAACAATGGTAACCAGTCATATGTATACTAGTACAATAAATGAATTAAAAATAAAAACCCTCTGAAAATTACAAAACTTTGTATAATGGAGACAGAATGTTGGAAATAGAAATAAGTAGTGTGGGATGTATGATGCTAAAACTTGAAACCACACTCCAAACAATGAAAGCTAAGCCTGAGGCTACTATCTACACTACTTCATTATGTATGTTTTTTTATGTCCAAACATTTTCTTGATACTGGCTTCTGACCACACACACTTCAAATAATAATGAGCAAGAAAATTTACATTGACGGGCAAAATCAAATTTTTTTAATAAAATACTAATATACTAAAAGATATTTTTAAGCTTTTTGAAGATCAAAAGTTCAAAATTTTATAACTTGATCAGCACAATTTTAAAATTTTGTTGTTCCTTCATTGTACCTAAACACACACCGAGAAATGGTGAGAATTATGTTATATTAAAATATAATTAATTATATTGATAATGTGTTAGACAATCTCCATTTTGTACAAGAAAGATGCTCAGTGTGGATAAAAGCTATCCACACATATTACTATCTTTATTAGGGATTGGATTTACTATTCCTCGCATTCCATCAGACGGATGAATGATATGTATACAAAGATATCGCAATCAGACACACGTTTTTCCGCGCAATGACTCAGGGTAGTCACCGATAGAGACTCGCCTAGAGCCCCGATTTTGAGGGACCCAATTTTACAGTAAATATATATAATGTACTTATATTTTATTAAGTTGTTTTTATAGGGGCCCAAAAATAAAATAAAAATACCAAATGTCATTTTGCTTCTAAAATTGTACTAAAAAGTAAAAACCTCATGTAACCTGTAAAAAGGTGTTGTTTTTTCCTTCGGATTCCAGACTTTGAAGTTTACTATTATTTCATAATTGGTTTGAACATATTTGTATGTATATTATATTATTTAACTAAAATATGTTTATATTAAAGTTCTTATTAAATTATATCCAACGTGTACATATATAAAATATTTATTTTGTATTTTTTATTGGGGGCTTTTTTTTTTTTTTTTAGCCATGGGCCCGCAAACAGTCAAGGTCGGCCTGTGTCTTTGTACTAAGACAACTTTGTATTAAGCCAAAATGATCAGCCCTTCTTTACTAGAAAGTTGTCTTACTATGCATAAGGGTTGATAATTTTGTACTAAACAAAAATGAAAAGAATCAAGAAAAAGCTTAATCTTCCTACTTACAAAATATCTCTTATTCAAAACATATAATATTCTAAATAACCCAACAATTAAAATATGTTAGAATTTTGAATACAAATATTCGAATTGATTCGTATTTATCGAATATAATGCAAATAAAAACAAAAGGAGGAGTCGGCGCTATTGAAATGGCCTTACAAAATACTGATAAAAACAATTGGTGTAGGAGTCATTCCTGTTGGCACTAACCTTTGAGGCCTAAAAAAAGCCTAAATTGTTGGACCATTTTGATCGACGCCTTGAAGAACACCTACACTTAGAATTTTAAAACTCTCCAGATGTACTCCAAAAGTATAATTTTCGGTGGCAACTACAATATTATCTTAAACAAGCTAAGAAATTCCCTGTTTTACTCTATCTATTTTCTTTTTAGTTATTATTTTGTCTCTTTTTGGGAGAGTTTTTATCTCCTTTTCATGAGAGTTTTATAGTCTCTCTTTATGGAAGTTTTTTCAGCTTTCGTTTAATAAAATTATTCCATTGTGTCATTTATGCAGAGGATTCACATGACTCACTGCCAGAAGATTAGTTGTGATTATGCGTTTTTGTTTTAGATATATAGATTTAAATATATTTATGGATTAGATTTGTACAGTTTTTATGGTCTTGCGGGTCTTAGAATTTTGATGTTTGTCATCACTTGTGAGGTTGTTCCGCGGAATGAAATTCATTGTTTTCTATAACAAAAAATGTGATCTGTAATTGAAATTTTAGTATTATTTTTCACTTAACTGGCAAAATTAATTAAGTTTAAATACATACATATAGAAAGGGCCCATATTGTCCTTAGGAGGACCAACACCAAATGGGCTTGGACCCCACAATTGTCCTTTCACAATAACACACAGCCCAAAACCCGTGGCATGTCCTTAACTCAGTACCTCCTCACATGAACCACCTCACCCCCAACCCCCTAACCCCCCACCCCCTCCCCTCTTCATCATAAATAAATACCTTCAAACCCCATTATCCTCATTCCTCACTACCACCTCCACTTCTTCAAATCCTTCTCATTTCTTCGCTCAAGCATTTTCACAAACACAACATACTCATCTCATCTTTCAAAATATACAACAAAAAAAAATGGCAATCAAGAAATCAAACAAGATCTCACAAGCAGTAACCTTGAAGCAAATCTTAAAAAGATGTTCGAGTTTGGGCAAGAAAAATGGGTACGATGAAGATGGGCTCCCAGTGGACGTGCCCAAAGGCCATTTCGCAGTTTACGTAGGTGAAAATCGAAGCAGATATATTGTCCCAATCTCATTTTTGAGTCACCCAGAATTTCAGTGTCTGCTGAGGCGAGCAGAGGAAGAGTTTGGTTTTGATCATGAAATGGGATTAACAATCCCTTGTGAAGAAGTTGTTTTCCGCTCACTAACTTCCATGCTCAGATGATGAAGAAAAAAAAAAAAAAAAAGAAGGGCAAATTTGGAAATGCGAACGTATTTTTATTTTTTAATTTTTGGAGAGAGATGGTCAAGATTAAAAGCAGCTATTTGCTTTTTTTTAGAATCTTTTTCAACATCTTTCTTCACTTTTTTTTTTTTTTTTTTTGTTTTGGGGAAATCTATGTTTTGATCCCATGTTTGGGTGATCGTGTTTGACTGGTCTAACCTACGACTAAAACCCATGAAGTAATGTTTTCTGGGTTGGATTTGTAAAGAAGGTTTGTAATGTTTGCTCACAGAGGTGTTTGCCTACATACACCCTGAGAGAATTTAACGATAATTTAAGGATAATTTTTTAACAGTCTGTTCTCACTTGCTGGTAATTTGTGTAGTTTTTTGCAAAGTGTTTGGGGTTTACTGCATTTACTTTTTGATTGGTGACACATTTTATTCGCATTAATATTTCACTGTGAATATTTACTGTCAGTGTACAATAACCACACTTAGTGGTGAAATGCATTTTACCTTGAATTTACCTGATCAAATATTAATAAGCAAGTGCATTTTGCCGTTTTTTTTTCCTATTATATTTTTTTGTCATAGATTTCAGTTATCTGAAATGAGTCGTCAGTCACTGTATTCGTTTGAAAAATGAATACTACAATTTGTTTTTCGCATTAATATGATTTTATAGTTTCAAGGGGGTATTTAAAGAATTTAACATTAGAGGGAGTATTTGATACAAAATGGATAGTACAATAGGGTCAAATGAATTTTTATACCCTTTTTTGTGACGAGACTAGTGCACATTGGTAAACCATCAAGTTTGATAAAATTGCCCGGGAAACAAATATTCATGTGCAACAAATTCAGTCAAGTAGTGCAAAAATCGATAATCCAACTTGAGACATTGGCCTCAAAGAACTTTTTGTGATAAATGATTGAGATCACATATTTGTTTTGTTAGAGAAACTCTAAGTAAAACTCTTCTATTTAAGTTAGTAAATGAGGTATAGATGGTCCATGTAAAGGGGACGGACTTGCACCAAAGTTATCTATATATATATATATATATATATATATATACATACTTAGCCTAAGTGTGACCGCAATAAAAATATAATATAACCTTCCTATTGAGTTCAATAAAAGCTACTGAACTCATTACGGTTTTATTCTCCAAGACAGCTTGAGCAGTGAGCACGGTAAAAGTAGGAAACTTCAGGTTGGTGAATGGTGATTATTCACCCATCTCTTGCCCAATGTATTGTTGGAAGTAATTTTGATGTGACCCAAATTATATTAGCTTTGAGAAAATATTTACGTAAGTTGAAAATTAAGTGGAAGTCCATTATATGCTAGAGTCCACCAAGACCAATTTTTAGGCTAGTTGATTTAAAAATATCATACGGAAATATATAAGATATTATATGAATAGTCTTTATACAATACTATTGAATATAAATTTGATTTTGGCCTAAATTGTATTGAGTTTAAGAAATATATTTGAAAATACCATGAGTTTGTAGAACGCGTGACGCTCTCACCTTTAAGAAGGGTATTGGCCAGCGTCCAACTCTCAGATCTTTTCAGTTCTTTTTCAAATTTAACTCTTTCCTCCGACCACTACTCCCAACTTATGAAAAAAAAAAAAAATATATGTGAAAATTAAGAGGGAATCCATTAAATAATCATAGTCCAACAAGCCCAATTTCTGAATTATTTTCTCGCATGATATCATAGGAAAATATTTAAGATATTATAAAATAATATTTGTAGAATATAATAATGAAGTAGATATTTAATAGATGAGTTTAGTAGCTGACTTGTACCCATTAGAGTACGTAGAGAAAGATAAAAACTTGTGTAAGATGACGAAAAAAATAAAGTAAGAATAGACAACTAATTAAAAGTATAGGGTATGTTTTACATTAAAATGTATTGTCTTTTGCTTCCGTCGCACGGTCTGGCAGTCACACGCGAAACCTACTCATAGAGTAATAACAATTATGAGTACTAAATTTTAGGCGACCTGTGAAACTCTCAAGGCCTCTAAATCGTAAGAAATATATACAAATAAAAAGTTGTACAAATGTTACTTCTTGTTCCAAATCTCAAGATATATAGATTAAAGTTGTGAATGTACTTGCTTTTTGTAAGATACTATAGGAAATTAAGTCAAATAAGAAGCACATATCGAGAATAGATATCAACAATCCTTGGTAAGCTTTTTTGAGATTGATTCTCACCTGAAAAGACGCAATTTTTGACATTTTGAGTTACATTTGGTGATCTTTTTATAATCATCAGTATTTAAAAAGTGTAAACTGTAGGATTTTTCTCCATATGATTTGGATCATGTATATGTGTTGACAATACAAAGTAAGAATCTATCACATCACTTTATTTATTTAGATAATATACTCTCTTACATTTTAATCAGTGTTTCATCCGATATATCAATTCATTAGATTACATACATAAAATAATGTATTTCTAAGTATAACTCGATTGTGAATAAATTAACTAGTCTAGAAAAACAAACTCCAACTAAGTATATCTAATCTAAGTAATCCAATTCACCCAAAATACTATGAGAAATATTCTCAGAAACTCAAAGAAAAGTGTATGGAGGAAAAACAAATCAACAAGCCTTAAAACTGACAAATCGTTATTATAGATGTGGTGACACTTCAACAACACTTTAGACAAGATAACTATTTTGCACTCAATTTTTGTTGCTTCTGTCTCGATTGATTCTCTCAGGTATAGCTCTCTCAAGTTCGTGGTTCAAGGTGTAAGAAAATTGAAGGCCAATCCTCTCTTTATATAGGGATTGATTTCTTGATGTCCAAGAATCCTACAAGAACATGGAAATAAGAAAAACCACAAACATAGAAGGAATATGATTCTCGTAAGTTAGGAAAGAAGATAATATCTACAAGAAGTCCTAACAAATCTCTATTGTTCGAATCCTATTATGCAAAGGAATCCAAACTTTATCAATTTACACCATATTCCAATCTAGATAAATACCAAATAAATCTTCACATATCCATTCAAACTCTAATTTTAGAAACAAGTCTAGAATAAAGGCAAAACTTTAAAAATATTTATGAAAAATCTAAATTATCGTGAATCAAAATTCCTAACAATTATATATCTAACAATGTGATAAAAAGTAGACAAAAATATATATATATTTTAAATTGACAACTATTTAAGTATTAGGCGTTTCTCGCATATGTATTCACTTATTAGTGAAATATTAAAATAATTGGAATCAATAGTTGAACTAAATTGTTGGATTGAGATCCAATCATTGGGCTTCGTATATACTACTAATCAAGGTTGCGAAATCGCTATGCGCTAGTTTGGTAGCATCCTGATGCCTACGCACCTAGGAATAATATTGTTTTCTAATTATTATTTTTTATTTATTTTGGTCGATGTTTGGCCACCTAGCTAGACAGATTTTTTTGGCCGACTAGGCAGCGCTAGGGCCGAGGCGATTTTGTCACCGATTTCATATATTAGGGGGAAAAAAAGGGCTTTTGTTTAATTCCACTTGGTTATTTAAGGCATTGAATTGTTAGCTCAATGTTTTTTATTCCTTTTTATATGTTGTATACCAATTGTTGTTCTGCAAACTTTATAGTAAAAGAAGAAACAAGTAATAATCTTTTAAATATATAGTTGAAATTAATAGCGTGCCAAAACATATATTATAAGTATAACTTGATGACTTAGTCAAAATAATAAAAAGAAATTAAGAGAAACGATAATTACATTAAGTAATATAGATAATCTCAAGAATATGCATGTGATTGCTAGCTCATTTTCTCCCAATAATAATTATAGTATTTCATTTTTTCACTATGAGAAAACTCCACTTTACCAACAGACTTTACGGACAAACATAATTTTGTCACTAAATTCACAATTACCTATAGAATATCGATAGTTTTTAAATGTACCTAAGGTAAATACTCGTAGATATTTATAAATAGTTTTAGATTTTGATGGTAAATATTTACCTACAAGAATTTTACCTACAATGATTTTATCTACACTACAATTATCTTAATACTTACCTACAAATTTTCTATACACATTGGGCGACAAACTTGTCACTTCATAGTTATCACCTTTATTTATTTCATTCATTTATTAATTACACGATATTATTAGTTATTAGGCCACATATATGATTTTCCTCGCCTATATGGCCCAAATCGGTATGCACGCCCATAGCGCCCACTCTATCTTACAATGCCCACACGACTAATCAACCCGATATAAAAAGGTCCCTCCATCCACTCGGTAAATAAGTTCAATTAGTTACTATCCTTTGTTCTAGTATTCTCCTAATCCTGGTATTGATTTGAGTTTCTCGAGAGCTCTCCCTAGACAACCCTAGGGCCCGTCTAATATTTGTTGGTGTTGCAAGGCAAGTTCCCAAATCAAGAATTACCACTGAGAAAAGTTAGACCATCATTTACTTAGAGTGAACTACCGATTTTAAGCAGCAGCATTTTGACGCCGTCTATGGGACTGTCGAGATACGAAGACGTTGACAAGATCTCAAGCCCATGGAACTCGACTCTCGGCCGCCGGTATTGGAGCAGAAACCAGTGAGAAGAGAGACCACTCGGAAGGCGAGAGACCAGCCCCTCTCCTACCGCAGAGAGCTTAGCCCACTAAAGAAGTTTGCTTGACGCGAGAAGCCCTCCATGCCCTGCTTGATGAAGTTGTTCGGACGTCTTTGAGGCATCAAGCCACGACAGACGCCGTGGGGAGACCACCCCGAGCTTCGCCACCTCCTAAAACCCCGACTTATGGGCGTAAGATAGAACAATCAAAGGATAGGAGAAAATCAAGAGAACCAAGATGCTACCGGAAGAGAAACTAGAACGAGCCCAACGCTCCCAAGTCCACACTTATGCATCCACCGACGAGTCACAAGTGGTGCATGCTAGCCAAGCCAATGTTCGCCTTATTTTTAGCTTCACCGCAAGTGTACGGTGCAGTTTATAGAATAGGGTTAGCAAGGTCGAATCCACAGGACTAATAAATTAATGTATTAAGATCGGATTGTAATAGCCTTTATTTTTATCTAGACGATCGAAAGTGAGTGAATTGGTTTTATTAATACTAAGATAAGAAATTTATCCTAAAAGAAACAAAGCAAAGAGTTGATTGAAAGATCAAGTAGATGAATGGATTCCTAGGTTATAGTTTCGTTAATATCCCCTTTTATTATCGATTAATCAAACCAAAGTTAAAAATATTCTTCCCTATAGAACAATCGCAAAAGTAATTTACCCTCTCTCTCGAGATGCATGTAAAAGCGTTGATTGGAATATCTATGTTAGCATCTCTACTAAACATGAGATATCCAACTACCAAAAGCTCAAACGATTATAAATCCTCACGAATATTCACAGACTTCTCAATCATGCAAGATATTCATGTCAAGTACTCATAGATATAGTATTGAAACTCATCGGTTAGAATTATGAATCAATACATCAAATAAGTTAAACCAATTACGTTTTGATAAAACAAGAATTAAATCAAAGTACTTGAATAGGGTTGGAAAACATTAACTTCAATTGCAATTAATCATCAAATAAAAGTATCAATTAACATACTCCTAAACCCGAATCACAAGAAGTTTAGCCGACATAGAAAATAAATAATCCATAGACAAATTATTCATGTTCATGTCTAACTAATTGAGAATAAAAATACTATGGAATGAGTGAATTCGAGGATGTTGACGATCTCGATCTATCTTCAATCCTCGACAAGATGGTTGCGGTCTTGATCGATCTCTCCACCCTCCTAAGGGAAAGTTGCTCTTTTCTCTCGCTTTCTAGGGCAAAAATCAGCGTAGCTTTGTTTGTGGGCCGCCTCCTTCTATTTGTACATCGTCGGGTTGAAACCTAGTTGGAAATCTTGTCAAATTCTATTTTCCCAAGATAAACGCATGGGGTGTGCCTAGCGCACGCCCAACCCATGCTAGGTGCCGCAGAAACAAGTCAATTGCTGAAGGACGCACGGGCCGTGCGTATGACGCGACGACCAGCCCGTGGCGTGTAGTCGAAACTTGAGAACTCGGCTTGGGTTAGCGCACGGGCCGTTTCTAGGGATGCACGCCGCCTGCGTGCGCACTGCTAAACTTGATATCAGCTTTGTTTTCTTTCGCTTTCTCGCCCGGTTCGCCTCCGACTTCTTCCCGATTCAACTCCAAACTTAGTACCTTACGTCAAGTATTGGCGTTCTTTATCGCAATGCTCCGAATTGTTGCCAAAATGCTACAATTATCAACTAATTCCTACAAAATGAGCAAAGTGTAATACCTTTTCCACAAAACAAAATAAAGCCCTATTTACTCATGTAATGTATGCATTGTAACACATTCTAGCCAGAATTAATCCCAAAATACATGCAAAACACATGCCAATCAAACCTCCAAACTTAAACTGTTGACAGTCCCGGTCAACACTTTATAAACAAGACAAAATACGAATGGGGTAAAGAAAAGCGATCAAGAACTATGCATCACAATTCATGTCATTTATCTATAGACATCAAGCACAAACCAACCAACCTTCAAATATCTAACACGGAGCACAAGTCTATCAAAATCATGGCAAACACTTCAAATCACGCCTCTCATGGATAAAGTGTATACTCTACTCTCTAGGATAATAAGGGACGTGTATTCGCTCAAATCATATCAATGTTGAAGAATTACCATATGCTTGCAAATCGCCTCACATCTCCGCCACTCGATTGTATGCAATTCACGAATCGAAAGGACTTTGCTTATGGTTGTAATGAAGGTTCTTTGTTCGATATGGAAATCGATAAAGTGACTCAAACTCAAGCGTATAGATTGGTAAGCACATCGCTTTTTCTCAAACAATTATTCTTATTCAAATCAACTATGCACCCCAATCACCTTTTATTCGATCACATCTCTATTTCTCCCTTCTTTTTCATACATTTATTCTCTTTCGCCTTACATCACCATTCCCATCCTATATGTTCATTTACGGCCAACTCACTTATGCAATGTTTTTTTTGACTTTTGTGAGTATCCTCCCTTTTTCTCCTTTTCTACTTTTATTCCCAATTACCCAACATACACAACATTTTCTAACTTCTCGATATCCTTTCATTCAATCCTTTATTCAATTCCTTTACTTAATGCTATACGCTCAAGCTTAGATAACATGATATATCAAGTTAAGGCTTGAAATGTGGCTATAAGAAATCGTGCAATAGGCTCAAATTGGCTAACTAGGGAAATCAAATATCATAAGGTAGGCAAAAGGCTTTAAAGTGCTTAACAAAACGGGCCTAAAATCATTTTCATAAATTGCATATAACATGTGACTTCGACGGAGATACTAGAGCAAGTTCTAAAATTCAAATCAACAGAATGATACACTAATCAACAAACAAGATTGCATATTTATGACAAAGAATAAAGGCTCAAAAAGCTCACAGGCTTGCATTTGCATATTTATGAAAGCAAGATCTTTTTCTAATAACTAACTCAAAGGTTTAGTGATTTTAGAAAAGTCACGAATGAACCTTCTCAGAGAATCCTGCGTGCCCTAAAAGCTTCTAATGGCCTTCTCGCTTGTTGGAGGTGGGAGTTTCTCAATTGCGACGATCTTCGCTCTATCAACTTCTAAACCCGGGCAGGTTAAAACCCGTGGCCTAATACAATACCATCTCGCGATCGCACCATAAAATGGCACTTCTCCCAATTTAAAACAAGTTAGTTTCCTCGCATCTCTGCAAAACTAGAGAAAGATCATCCCTAAAAACCTCCATTATTTTCTCAATAAAATCATGAAAGATAGCCATCATGCATCGCCGAAAGTTGCAGTGCATTACATAGTCCAATGGCATTCTCGCGAAATACAAATATACCATCGGGGCATGTAAATGTCGCTTTCTCTTGGTCTTTCTGGCAATCATGATCCGTTATACCCGAATAACCATCGAAAAACAATAATAATCATATCCCACCAAGCGATCTAACATCATATCAATAAAGGGAAGGGAAAGTGATCTTTACGAGTAGCATCATTCAATTTCCTATAATCAATGCAAATACGCCACCCAAGAACTA
This sequence comes from Rehmannia glutinosa, assembly GCA_016081115.2. Classification (NCBI taxonomy): domain Eukaryota; kingdom Viridiplantae; phylum Streptophyta; class Magnoliopsida; order Lamiales; family Orobanchaceae; genus Rehmannia; species Rehmannia glutinosa. The sequence continues at coordinate 71,369,437 of CM071937.1, read as the reverse complement.
TTCTAGTTGCAATAAGCTCATCACTTTCGCTTTCTAACTACAAATATCCCCTTTCTTTGGTACCACTTGTACCGACTTACCCAAGAACTATCGTAAATAACATATATGATTCTCGCATCTAACCATTTTAGAACCTCTTTTCTAACGACCTCTTGCATTATAAGGTTTAAGCTTTTTGATTTTGCACCGAAGGTTTATAGACATCTTCCATTCTAATTTTATGCATTATAATCGATGGATCGATGCCTTTTAAATCGTAGATTGACCAACCTATCACATACTTATGTTCTCTTAACACCCTAAGCAGTTTATCAAGTTGAACGGAGGTTAAAAGGATGATACGATTATCGGATTCGTGTTATTTGCTCCAAGAAATGCATATTTGAGATGCTCGGGCAAGGGTCCGAGTTCAGGGTTCAAATTGGTTCTTCGGGTTGACGACAGTCGCTGCAGGGCTCAGCGCGCACGGGTCGTGCCTCTTCGCTTGTTGCGCCCTCCTTTGTTTCGCCTTTCACGCACGACCGCCCATGCTCGACGCACGGCCGTGCACTCTTCAGGTGATGTCGCTTTTCTTCTTCTACCCCACGCACGGGCCGTGCCTTCTTCAGTTTCTCATTTTTTTCTTCGACCATGCTCACGACCTAGGCGTGCTCAGAGACGGGTCGTGCGCCCGCATAACGGACTCCCTGACGCTTATCCGTGTGTGTGCGCCCGCGCTTCTCGGTAGCTCCTGCATGTTATCTAAAGCACAAACACAATCATATAAGTCTTGGTTATTAAAATCAATCATTATGTTTGATGTAGAACACGAATGTGTCAAACCAAACTCTAAATCATCCTTAAACAATGTATGATCCGCATACTCATCAATGCAAGACTAACTACGCCTATGATACTACAACTTTCAACACCATCATGAAATTGAAGTGACTTATAGATAGTAAATAAAACATGCTCATCATTAACCCATAATACGGGTTCTCCTTTTGCACATCTATCAAGGCCTTCCAAGAGCTGTGAATGGATGCCCAAGATCAAAGGGACGCTTTGTCCTCCTCCATATCCAACACCAAAAACTCCATAGGAATATGAATTTATCTACTTTGACAAGCACATCCTCGACGATTCCCTTCGGATACGTGAGTGATCGGTCCGCAAGTTGTAAGGTGACCGTAGATGGCTTCACCTCTCCCAATCCAAGTTGCACGAAAATGGACAAGGGCATCAAGTTAATACTCGCTCCTAAATCACAAAGTGCTTTCTTAAAGAAAACATCACCAATAGCACAAGGGATAGTGAAACTCTCGATCTTTTAGTTTCGTGTGGGTAGTTTCCTCCGGATTATCGCACCGCATTCTTCTCGCCGATTGATTGTCTCAAAACCACCATCTTTCTTTCTTCTTTGACATAACATCCTTAAAAAATTTAGCGTAATTGACATCCGCTCCAATGCGTCCAAAAGGAATGTTAATATGTAGTTTCTTAAATATATCCAAAATTTAGCAAATTGCGAATCTAACTTTTTCTTTTGAAAACGCTTGGGAAAAGGAAGGGAACATTAAGTTTAGAAATATCGGGTTAAGAGAAGATTTAAGCTTCTCACTTCTTTTTTGTTCGAAGAAGATGATCCTCGACTCCTTCCTCGGCCTTAACATCGCCATTTGCTTCGCTTTCCGCGTCTTCCAGAGCAATAATCACGCTTCTCGGGGCGCGACGGCTGCCCGTGGCAAAGAGCGCACGTGCCATGCTCCCCGCGTTGTTCATTTTCTCGGTATTTTCGCCCCTCGTATTCCGCTCTACTTCTCGCACGAATGGCTTTACACTCGCTCCTTTGGATTAACCTTAATTTTGCTCGAAAATTAGCCTTTCGATGTCGCCACCAATAATCATAGCTAATTGGCCAATTGGGGTTTCAAGAATTTTCATTTGGGACCCCATAGTGTCTTCGCCTCATCCTTATTGAATCTGCTCGCGTCTCACTCATAAATGAGGAGAAAATATCCTCCATAATTGGCTTAGCCTTTAGCATTTATGACACCGTTTGTCACATTAAACCCTGGTGGTGGTTGCATCACATTCTTTGTGTTTGCGTAGGAGAAGTTCTCGTGGTTCCTCAAACCCGGATGGTAATTAGTGGGAGTCCGATTGTTCCAAAATTGTTGAAATTCCTGGTTATTAACATAATTTGCTTCCTTCAATGATCTAGAGAAACCCCCATTACTTGCACCCGCTTTCCTTCATTTGCCATTGTCAATGCACTCAATTGAGTCACAATACAAATATCCGAGCCGTCAACTCCTTAATTGGGTCCGAATCAAGAACCCCGGCTACCCTTTTCACATTAGTCCTCTCGAGGGCCACCGATAGCTATTCATGGCCATCTCCTCCAACAAGTTGAATGCATCCTCCGGGAACCTTGCAAGTAGAGCGCTCCCATCGCGGCATCTACAAACGACCTAGTCTCTGTCCCATCAACCCATTGTAAAAGAAGTAGAGTCACGATCCTCAGAAATCCGTGTTATGGGCACCTCCTCAATAAATCCCGGAATCTTTCCTGCACTTCATACAAGGCTCGTGAGTCAAACCGCCCGAATCGAGTGATCTCACTTTTGAGTCAGAGCGTCTTACTTGGTGGGAAGTATTTAAACAAAAACCTCGACTCACTCATCCCAATGCTGTTCACACTCCCCGAGTTAGGGTGCCTAGTCAGCTTCCTAGCCTTATCCCTTAAAGAGGAAGGAATAGGCGAAGACGTATAGCATCATCACTCACCCCATTCATCTTGATTATATTGCAAATCTGTATGAAGTTCGCAAGATGAGAATTGGGATCCTCGATTTTAAACCCCAAACTAATTCTCGCGCACCATCGAGATCAAGTTGGCTTCACAAAGTTATTCGCATTGATTGGGACATCGGCAATTCCACCATAGTTGCGATTGGTCCGGGGCTAAAGTAATCGCGAATCGCTTGTCGCTAGACTACCGTAACTTCCGAACCTATGGTAATCGTAACTCAACGCTGACCTCGCTGGCCTGGTTGTTACCTCCGTTGTCGACCCCGTTATTGCCTCTCCGTTATCTTCTACGCCTGGCCATAGCTTGTTCTTGCCGCTTTCCGCCCGCTTAGTAGCCGCACTAATTTACCTAGCAAAAGCCTCGACCTCCTGTATGATGAACGGCTAATTCTCCTTTCTTCGAGCGAGTGTTCATGCACTACTCCGAACCAACTTAAGAAAACAAGTCAAATACAAGAGAAGTAAAATTAAACAACAAAATAAAAAGAAAGAAAAATGTCTAAATTAAAAATAATTCTATTTATCGCAATATTAGTACTAAGAATTTAATTAATCCCTTTGAGACGCGCCAAAAACTTGTTTGCCTTATTTTTAGCTTCACCGCAAGTGTATGGTGCAAATTTATAGAATAGGTTAACAAGGTCGAATCCACAGGACTAATAAATTAATGTACTAAGTAATCGGATTGTAATAGCCCTATTTTTATCTAGACGATCGGAAGTGAGTGAATTGGTTTTATTAATACTAAGACAAGAAATTTATCCTAAAAGAAACAAAGCAAACAATTGATTGAAAGATCAAGTAGATGAATGGATTCCTGGTTATGGTTTCGCTTAATATGTATTCTTCCCTATAGAACAATCGCAAAGTAATTTACCCTCTCTCTCGAGATGCATGTAAAAGCGTTGATTGGAATATCTATGTTAGCATCTCTACTCAACATGAGATATCCAACCCCAAAAGCTCAAAAGATTATAAATCCTCACGAATATTCACAGACTTCTCAATCATGCAAGATATTCATGTCAAGTACTCATAGATCTAGTATTGAAACTCATCTGTTAGAATTATGAATCAATACATCAAACAAGTTAAACCAATCGCTTTTGATAAAACAAGAATTAAAGCAAAGTACTTGAATAGGTTAGAAAACATTAACTTCAATGGTTAACTCAAATAAAAGCTTTGTTTGTGGCCTCCCCGCCTCTATTTGTACTTCATTCGGGTTAAAACCTAGTTGGAAATCTTGTCAAACTCTGTTTTGACGCACGACCAACCCGTGCGTGTAGTCGAAACTTGAGAACTGCTCGGTTAGCGCACGGCCCGTGCTAGGGATGCACATACGCCCATGCACACCTGTAAACTTGATATCGCTTGTTTTCTTTTCGCTTTCTCGCCCGGTTCGTCTCGACTTCTTCCCGATTCAACTCCAAACTTAGTACCTTACGCCAAGTATTGGCGTTTTTTATCGCAATGCTCAATTGTTACCAAATGCTACATTTATCAACAAATTCCTACAAAACGAGCAAAGGGTAATACATTTTCCACAAAGCATAAATAAAGCCCTATTTACCTATGTACTCGCATGCATTACAACACATTCTAGCCAAAATTAAGCCCAAAATACATGCAAAACACATGCCAATCAGCCAACTCATGAGCTACCGCCCGTGAGGAGAAGTTAACTTGCCCCAACTATATTAGCCAAGCCACTCCCATCTTCAAGACCTCTAATCTCCCGAGTACGGTGGAACCATCGATTGGGAAAATTTGCATTAGTTTTATGAAAAGTCGATCTATATGACATGACAGACGCTTTCCTATTACAAGAAGTTCCACACTTCACCGTCCAAACACGCCTTGACTTGGTTCAATGAACTCCTAGTCAATCAATCATTGGGATGGATAAACTCCTGGAGAGTTTCATGCAGCAATTCTCCATCAACAGGAGATGCCCCAAGATGATCGCGACTTGTTCCAAATCAAAAAGAATGAATGGGAGTCGCTACGCCGCGGTTTAGTGAACGAAGTGATCAATGTCCAAAGACGAGACCTTGGCCGAAATTCTACAAAGAAAATCTCCACTAGGGACACTTGAAGGAGTCGTTGGTTGGAAAACCTCCCACCACTCGATTAACTACTAAATCGAGCTCGAAGGAGTCCTTAAGTGCGCCTGAGAACGCCCTTGGGGAATCTCTCCTCATCCACTTTCATCACCCACTTTTGGCTCCACCCACACGATATCGTACCGTGATATTTCGCCACTACTCATTCCACTTCCGCTGCTAGGCTGGGGACAAATCCATCGTGATATATCACCACTCCCAAGACTTAAACAAGTGTACCGAAGTAAAATCTAATTCAACGTCAATCAAAGCATTAAAATGCTCAAGTCTGAGGGGCTCCATTTATCCCCATCACCATCTAAGACCCAAGAGTCTAGTGAATCCACCAACTCCTTGGGATCCTTCCCACTCTACTTAGATGCATTTATGCATGGAAATAATTCAATCAAATATGGGGGATGATTTCTCTATCAACTCCAATATAGTCAATGGAGGCCTTATAAGCCCCCATAATGGTTCTAGCCAACGAACTTCCCGAGAGGACTTGAGATACTCATCTCCTGTCTTAACCTCATGGTCATACTACACATTCAACCGCTTATATCTTCTCGGTCTATTCCACCGCCTCGGCTCTCAAGCCCCGCCTACGTAGTCCATCAACTTCCCACGCCACGCCGACTCCAACTAAGGACAGTCTAGTCCCTAAAGCTTCTCTCATCCCTTAACCGAAAAGACAAGCCAACGCCTATGTCAAAAAGATTTTTACGAAAAACACATAACATCATTAGTTGCACACGCCGCCGACTCAGATAGACCAACAGCACACACACCCGACCCCACAAGATTTCATTAGTGCCCTCGCATGTCTAATAAGTGGCATGTCTGCAAGACCGGAAGAGCGCAACAAAATAAAAATAAAAATCTCAAGAGAGGAACGCCCCCGTGGCCGCAAGGGCACACTGAAGGGCGCACACGCCATTGAGCGCTAAAAATAAATCGTGAATTCGCTCTCACCACTCATCCCCGATAATCTTCAATTTTTCATCCACTCTCTCGAGCACTCTACTCCGCCGCCGCCACAAAGGCTCTTTCCCCTGTTTTTTCGAGAAGGCACCATTCCCTACTCGAGACAAGGGGGTGCCCTTCTCCACTTCTACATGTGTACTCTCCATTCTCAACTCTCAAGTCTAATAAGACCACTCAACTCACAAAAAGTATTTTGCCTCTAACCTATGAGGACTCATCCCATGCAAGAAACTCAACTCCCGGTCCCACGAAATCCCACGCTCTATGCGCCTACGCCCCATGTTCCATGTGCTCCATGATCCACGCCTATGCCACGCCCCGCCTACGCGCCACGATCCGTAAACCACTCACATTCTCGGGATATCTCCTGCACTCCGCCATTCCAAAACTCGCCGCCGTCTCTTGGTGACTTTTGACTTTCAGAGACCTTGCTCCTTCAAGGAACCTCCCCGTCAAGGTGACATTCTCCTCCTCAAGAAATCAAATCCTCCACGGATTACATATTCACCGGTAACCTAACTTCCACACCGCTTCCGCCCGTCTTCTCGCACTCAAGAGCTGGGGACTTATGTTGGGGATAAATCGCCCTTTCGTAATTATTGCATTTATTTACTTAATGCATTTATTAATTACTCAATATTATTAATTATTGGGCCACACATTATTCTCCAACTTATACGGTGTAGATTGGCCTATACCGCCCACATCGGCCTACGCAGCCCATAATGTTCCCGTTCAATCTTTACAAGGCCTATGCGCCATCAACCCAAATATAAAAAGGTACTCTATCCCATTCGTAAGTAAGTTCATTTTTATTATTATTTTTTGCTCGTATTGTCCTACTTCCGATACTAACATGAGCATCAAAGGGGCCCTCCTAAGACAATCCCATGGCCTGGCCTAACATTTGCTGGTGTTGCACACAAGTTCCAAACCGAGGAATCACCACTACGAAGAAGAAATCGATCACCGTTACTTAGAGTGATTTGCCAATTTTAAACAAAAGATCAATAGGTAATCTTGTATTGTTTATTATATTGTTTGTGGTGTTTGGTTTTTTTGAAAAACGGGCAGAATAATGGGACTAAATTATAAGTCGAGGAGAGAATTGATTCTCCATCCGCAAGATGAAATTGCCCCGCATAAAGTGCTAATCAAGTTATAGGCAATCGCTTTCTAAGATACAACGACTTTCAAGTTTAAGTTAGTAGCACTTGCAAAACTTAAACTTACAAAATAACAAAAAGAGTTTCGACTTTCGATTTTGCAAAAAGAAAAAGACAAAACAATATGCAGATGATTTTCTCGATGTGTAAAATGATCATCCAAGGGGTCATTATATAGAGATTTGGATAAGTGCAAAATGCGCCTAAAGCACCCAATGCATTATGTGCGACGTGCGCGGCCTGGCTCGAGCTCGGGCTTGGGTTCTGTCTCTAGCTTGACGGTGCTCCACACCGTCCCGATGCTATTTGAGCTAGCCAAAGGCTAGTCAAAATTGACTTGGTCCACTAGGGTGTACCATAAGAGCTCCACTTGATTACTCCTTATTAGTGGTGAAGCTCTATATAAATTAGTCAAACATTTAATATGTTTCCTATGTGGATATGGCTTTCCATATTCCCACCCTTTTATATTCCTTATATAAAAGGCATTTAAGTGGCTAACTTTATGTATTAATTTCATTCACCCGAAATTAGTTTTGATAAATTCAAAATGCTAATTTCATCTACCCGCTGTATAGATTACGATTACATCATTTATTTTCTAAAATAAATAAATGATCCCACTTAAATAATTGGTCAAAATTGGGTCACAATCCATTTTATAATTATAAAACCAGCTTTCAATAATGCCTTTCATATAAGGAATATAAAAGGGTGGGAATGAAATGTTTGACTAGTTTATATGTAGCTTCACCACTAATAAGGAGTAATGAAGTGGAGCTATTTATGGACAAATGCAAGATGAAATTCTCGCTTTCTTGAAAATGGCTAACATCGCTTTCACTCCGATAGTTGCCGCCCCGTGCATGGAAAAATCGCAAAGTTTTTCGGTGTTGATTTTAAGCCGCAACAAAAGATGTTGTTTTATTTGACCACTTTGATCTATCCCGCTTCAAGGAGACTCCCAACTATTGATAAGGAAAAAGCAGAAAACCGTGAGGCAGATTGATGTGGATGCATGGCATAACAACGACTTTTTGTGTCGCAATTATGTTCTCGAATGGGCTGAAGACACTCTCTATAACATCTACAAAATTTCATCCAAAACGCCCAAAGAGTTGTGGGATTCTTTGGAAAAGAAGCACAAGACAAAAGATGTTTGGCACAAAGAAATTTGTTGTCGGCAAATTTCTGAATTTCAAGATTGTTCATAGCAAAACGGTAATGAGCCAAGTTCGTGAAGTTCGATCATACTTCCCGACTTAGTGTCTGAAGGATGATTCTCAATGAGTCATTTCAAGTTGCCGCAATTATCGAAAAATTGGCGCCATTGTGGAAAGACTCTAACTACCTCAAGCACAAATGCAAGGATAGTTCAACTTCGGATTGAGGAAGACAACCGAAAATCCAAAGTAAAACCTAGCAAAACTGGGATGGGGGCCAAAGCCAATCTTGCAGAGGCAAGCACTAGCAAGAAACGGAAGCAATCTGCAAATGCTAAATGGAAGGCCAAAAATGTTCAAAGGGAGCTGCTATAACTGTGGCAAGCTCAATCACATGACCAAGGATTGCCGACACCCAAAGAACAAGGGCAATCAAAACTGCAACCAACAACAAGCCAATGTGACTGAGGACAAGTCTGTTCCGATAGATATGTCGGAGCTCGATCTCCTGTCGTCGTGTTTGAAGCCAATATGGTGGATAACCCAAGGGAGTGGTAGATAGATACCGGCTACTCATCACATCTCAGATTACCGATAAAGAGATGTTTTCTCCTACACTCCGATAAATGGAAGAAAACTGTTCATGGGAAACTCTTCGACTTCTAACATCGTGGGGCTTAGAAAGGTTATGCTGAAGATGACTTCTGGAAAAGAGTTGACTCTTGTGGATGTGCTGCATGTCCTGGATATGCGCAAGAATTTAGTTTCCTGGCCCCTATTACAAGGCCAGCTTTTAGACTAGTGTTTGAGTCCGTCAAGTTTGTAATGACAAAGAATGGCCGGGCTTTTTGTAAAGGGTGCCTTGATAAAGGGCTCTTAAAAATGTCTCAGAATGAATGATTTCCGCCAAGAGGCGAAGAATAAGAATGTTACTTATGTTTACTTGTTGGATTGTTCTAATTTATGGCATGATAGATTAGGACACATAAATTTCACACACAATTAAAAAGTTATTGAACTGAATCAATACCAACGTTTAAAACCGATTTACAAGACAAATGTGAAGTTTGTGTTGAAGAAAAATCGCTAAAGCACCATTTCATTCGTGACGAGAAGTACCAAACCTCTTGAGTTAATTCACACAGATGTGTGTGATTTAAAACTTGTGCAAACTCAAGGTGGCAAAAAGTACTTCATAATGTTTATTGACGATTACACAAGGGACATTATTATGTATATCTTTTGAAAAGAAAGATGAAGTTTTAGTATCTTTCAAAACTTATAAGAATGAAGTTGAAAATCAGCTTAATTTGAAAATTAAGATGATTCAAATGATAGAGACGGAGAGTATGTTGCTCCATTTGAAAAATTTTGCTTGGAAGTGGTATAATTCATCAAACAACAACTCCCTACTCACCTCAATCAAATGAAGTTGCGTAACGCAAAAATCGTACTCTTAAGAGATGATAAATGCGACGTTGATATGTTCGCTTACCCCAAAACTTGTGGGGGAAGCCATTCTTTCAAAGAAATTACATTCTTAATAAGATCCCACACAAAGGTAAATATGAAACTCCATCCGAGTTATGGAAAGGACGGAAACCATCATATAAATACCTTAAAGTGTGGGGTGTTTGGCTAAAGTTGAAGTACCTAAGCCAAAACAAGTTAGAATTGGTCCTATAACGATTGATTGCATTTTCATTGATATGCAAACAATAGTAGTGCGTATCAATTTTTAGTTCACAAGTCAAAGAATTCCTGATATAAATGAAGAGATGATCATAAAATCAAGAAATGATGTGTTCTTAGAGAATATCTTTCCTAAAAAGAAAGGAAAGAAGAAAGTTTTAACAAAAGAACTTATGAAATTGCAGTTTACCTCAAAGTGATGAAAAGGAACTAAGACATAGTAAAGGACAAAAGTAGCTAAGTTTTTTGTCCCGATTTTCTAACTTATGTTAGAAAACGAACCTAGAACTATTCAAGAAGCTTTGTCTAGTCCAGAAGCAACTCTTTGGAAAGAAGCTATCAACAATGAAATAGATTCTATCTTGCACAATAATACTGGGAGTTGGTTGATCTTTCCTCCGGATGCAAACCTTTAGGATGTAAGTGGATATTTAAAAGGAACTACAAAGCAGATGAATCTATAAATAAATACAAAGCCTTGGTTGGTAGACAAATGGTTTAAATAAAAAGAAGGATATGACTTTTTTGATACATATTCTCATGTTACAAGGATCACGTCCATTCGTGTTCTCATTGCTATTGCAGCTTTGCATAACCTTGAGATACATCAAATGGATGTGAAAACTGTCTTCTTGAATGGTGAGCTTGAAAAGGAGATTTATATGAACAACCCGAGGGGTTCACAGCACCCGAACAAGAGAGAAAGGTGTGTAAACTTGTTAAGTCACTTTATGGACTAAAACAAGCACCTAAGCAATGACACAAAAAGTTTGACACAATTATGTTGTAAAATGGTTTCAAAATCAACGAATGTGACAAGTGTGACTACATTAAAGGTACAACTGATGCTTATGTCATTGTATGTCTTTATGTAGATGATATGTTGATCATGGGTAGTAGTCATGATTTAATCATGAATACTAAAAGCATGTTAAAGAAGAACTTTGACATGAAAGATATGAGATTATGTGATGTTATATCAGGGATTAAAATCTCTAGAACTTCAGATGGAATTGTCTTGTCACAATCCCATTATGTCGAAAGCACACTTAGAAAGTTTAATGCTTTTGATAGTCTCTCCGGCTAAGACACCGTAGATATGAGTCTACACTTAGTCAAAAATAGAGGAGAACTAGTTTCTGGCTAGAATATGCAAGGATAATTGCGCCTAATGTACTTAACGAATTGTACACGCCCACGCAGCCTAAGTAGTTCACAAGAACCCGAGTAAGATCACCGAGAGCCTTGACAAGGGTACTTAGATACTTAAAGTATACCATGACTATAGAATATTTTATACGAGATATCCAAAGAAGATTAGAAGGATATTGTGATGCCATTTGATATCGATAAAAAAGACTCCACGGTCCACAAGTGGTTATTTATTCATAATAGGTGGAGGAGCTGTCATGGAAATCTTCTAAGAAAACATGTATAGCTCGATCCACTATGGAATCTGAGTTTATTGCTTTAGATAAAGCTAGAAAAGAAGTTGAATGGCTTAGAAGTTTCTTAGAAGATATTCTTTGTCGAATAAACCAAAGTCTTTGGCATTGATACATCAGATAGTCAATCAATAATCGGAGGGCACAAAGTAGTATGTATAATGGTAAGTCTAGACATATTCATCAAAGACATTATACCATTAGACAATTGATCTCAAATGGGGTTATTTCGGTTACTATGTGAAGTCAAAGGAAACCTGGCGATCCGCTTACTAAAGGTATAAATTGAGATCAAATGTACAAGTTGTTAAAAGGAATGGGTTTAAAATCCACAAAATAGAATGTTCATAGCGGTAACCCAACTTTGTGAATTGAGATCCCAAGACCTTGGTTCAATGGGACAACTAAGTTATAATGTTCAAATTAACACTTAGAAATTGTTTCACCATTCCTAGAACATCCAAGTGAAAACCTCAGAGAGTGTGGTGAGGTTAAGTTTATCTTTTTAATGATTCCTATACCTAAAAAGTGGAGTATGGTAGATACTTTTATAGGAGATCACCTATGTGAGTGAGAAGTAATGGCCCCTTCTACTTGTAACACTTATGAATCTAAGATATTTCAAGGGTCAAAATGGACATAACGTGAGAACAAAACGTGTTAGACCTCGTATTGTGTAGGTATTGTTGTCTTGATTTACACAAATGGCGTAATAGTTCAAGACATCTATAGGTCCTGAAGGGGAGTGAGTAAGGTTTAGAAGCGGGGTCAATAAACCTTACCAACTTTTCGCTTTAGTCCTTTTAAAATATAACAGAGTTAAATACACATCTAAGTCCTCGAGGATAGCTAAGTTAGTTAACCAAATAGAGTTAGCCACTCAACCGTACTCAATTGAGTCGTTGATAGAATAACTCAGCTTGTTTAGTCTAAACCTTAACTGGGATGTGGTGAGATTTTCAGCGGAAGACTTAACACCCTTGAATTTGGTTTAACTTTGTTTTAAACACTTGATTTTAGACTTTGTTAATTATCGCTGATAGCAAATTATCAAAGCAGATATAAAGTGTTATGCGTAATCAAAATGCGAAATGTAAATGACACAATATTTTTATAGAGGTTCAAGATGGCGTAATTCTTCTATTCCTCTCTTCTCCAACTCCCCGGAGGAATCCACTAAGTATTGATCGAGTACAAAGTGGTTATCACCCGTATACAAGTCTTGATCACACAAATGACTTGATCCTTTGGGACTCCGCCCAGAGATGTCTTGGTCACACAACCGCTTCCCCTCGTCCGACTAAGCTTCTTCACAGGGCAGCTGTCTTGCTACTTCCGCTCACTTGCTCAAGCCTTCGGATTTGATCACGAAGCCCTCCAACAACTTGAGACTGGTTCGACCTGAACCTTTCTACAATCCTCCTTGAATGTATACCCTTTGATTCTTCAAAAGTTTTCTCTTCAACAGTTTGAAGTTGTCTTTCCTTCACAGCTTGGTGTTGGATCGATTTTCTTTGAAATTTAGGCTTGAGGATTTGCTTGAATAACTTGAGAATATGTTGCAGGTTACAGTATGAATAAATGCTTGATTGCTCGTGGTCTCAGGTAACCCTCTCTCAATGAGATTCCCCAGCCTTTTATAGTGAACTTTCAAAAAATCTGCCCATTGAAGAGATAGGCTGATTTTCAAAAGTCACTTGTGTTCGTTGGCTTGTCTTGTTGCAGTCCTTGATGTTGAAATTTCTCATTAAATGAATGTTCAGCTTTTCAAAGTCCGACACGAGGTGCAGTAAGCCCATTGGTTTATTCCTTTTGCACGCTTCGGGATCGAGCACTTTCGACATGGCAAAGATGGAAGTATTACTTATTTAAGTGTCACTTCAACTTGAGACTTGGCTTGAGTTGACTTGACCGACACTTCACACACCAGTATCCCGCCGATACTTCTTCAAATCGAGTTCTTGAGTTCTCCTCCTTGCCATACTCAGTTGTTTCACAAAGGAGTCTTTATTTCAGTTTCAGCTTGACTTCTTGTATATCTAGGCATAGCCGACTTGACTCACTGCATAACCCTATCAATCACAATGCAAATTACAAGAAAATGGGGTGCTAACTTTCTAGTCTAAGTTTTACATGGCATTCATCAAAATCTAAACAATAAATTTCCCAACAATTTCCTCTTTTTGATGATGCCAAAATTTAAAACATACATACAAATGTAAATAGCAAAGATACATACGACAAATATAGAAACAGAGAATGTATGCGTAGAATAAATCTTTTTATTGATCATATCATTCTTGTTCTTTACACAAATGCTTACAATATGTATCATAGCAAACATAACATTCTATATCTAAGCAAAAGTATAGAAATTACGTGATTTCTTATTCAACGTACGTAAAACTTACATACATATGTATTTACAACAAGAAATACATGAAGCGGGGTGACAAAGAACACTTCATCGCCTTTCACGCTTCCTTCTTTTTCTTCTTTAGCTATGTCGCCCTTCCGCTTCTTTCTTCTTTTTCATCTTCAAATGCTTCTTTTTCTCGATGCCTTCTTTGGCAAGATCGCTTCTTCTCTTTTCTTTTTCGCTTTCTTCCCACAAATGATCTTGCTTTTGTTTTCTTTTTAATTCTTTTCGACATAGTCAAGATTCTTCCTAGCCACTTCTGCTGGCCACTTTATCATATCTTTCGAAACCCAAAGATCCTTCCTTCTTGCCCGGATCTACATATTTAATGTTTTTGGGTAGAGGTCTAAGTCGAAAACCTCTCCGCCTCTCCACCACTCCTTCCTCTTCCTCCTCGGGTGTATATTATAATCGAGTCTTTTCTACCAAAATGACCGTCGCTTGTAGTCTGGCCGCCATCACTTTTTCACATAGCTTTAGACCTTTCTCCCATTACAAGTCCCAGCTCAGCTATGGATATTTTTTAAAGATCCCTGATTCGAGCTGCTGGGAATTCTTCCACCGATTGCGGCTCGCCTCGCTTGTCCGAATGGCATCTCGTGTCTTTACCCGCTGCACGCCTCCATATTATTTCAATATATGCATCACACGGGCATCCATTTTTCCTTCGACCTCCATCCTCGCTTCTACAATTTTTCTCTCAAATACTCCAGACAAAGATAAAGTGTTGAGCCAAGCAGAGTTACCGAAGTTTTCTTATTATGTCACCGTGGACAAGGCCTTGTGAGGGGTTTCAAAGAAACATTAGAGCTATATCCTTTGAACCTTCCCCACAACTCGCTTCCCTTCTTTTTCTTCTCGTTTCTTCAACTATTTTCTTTCTCTTCTCAACAACAAGGCTCTTCTTTTCATCCGCCGACCCTTTTTCAATATCTTTCGTATTCCTCTTCCCCTTTTTGACGCCATCAAAGGAGAGAGGGAACCCCTGGGAACATGCCAAAGAAGCATGAAATCTTAGTCAGCCGAGAAGCCGAAGTTTTGCTGAGTCTCACAAGAGTATGTTGTACAAATTATGAGCGGGTGGCTTTGGATTCGGCCGCCACTGCCTTATTTCAGCCATGAGAAGGCTGAATTTGTTATTCATATTTTCCTCTACACGCAGGTTCTTTCTTGTGAAATTCTCACAACCTGCTCCATTTCAAGAAACAGTGGAGGCATGAATTCGCCAATATTGTCTTGCATCCTCCTCGCTCATGTCAAGAATATCGCCGCCCGCGTATCAACATTTTGTTGTACAATGCCTTGAAATATCCGACATGTTCTAGTCGCATTGCACGCTGCGCTGTCGTTGACACCATTCCCCGATTTTAACCACTATCCGCAAGCAGACGACGTGAAGATTGGCATCCCGCTTGTCCACCCGCCGCATATCCAATGTGGCCTCGGTGCCTTTTCTATCTTCTCAATCTCTCGCAAAGATTGTCTTGATGACCTTCTTGTAACTCACCGGTCACCTCGCCTCACCGGCGCTAAAAGATCAAAATCAAAGTCTACCGGGACGATAGTATCCGTGGGAATAACCGGTCAGTCCGACGCTGAAGGCCACGCTTCGAGTTGTTTCTTCATCAAGTTCGTGCACTAATAGAGAAAGGGAAAGTTTCTTCAAATGCATCATCACTTTACATATGGTATAGATTCCATCATATCTCAGGCCTCGTGATGTGCTTGCTGAGTGAGTCCGATATAGCTTTGGGAGCCCCGCACAGACGACTGCTTTAGTCAAGCCTTGGTGAGTGGTTTGCCACCGACCGAGCCTCACTGCCTTAACAGCCTTCTTCGGCCCCGATTCTCCGCTAAATGAATTTGATGTTCCCCGCCTGCACCATCGTCATCGAAGATGATGAGTCTTGAAAGCTTTGGCTCATCATCAAAATTGAATGGTTGATGAGTAGCCCAGAGGTCCGGCTTGCTCGTACATGGTGAGCCGTCCTCACCGAGTCTGATGCGCAATGGGGACTCAGCCTTCATCCTCAAGCAGATCCTGTGAAAGTTGTATCAGATCATCCTTTGAGTCAGTGAAGAGCACCGATTTCCTCCTCCTCAATCAGAATCATGGTCCGAGGAATGCTCTTTATCTCTTTGATTTTACCTAGGGAAAAGTCTTCAACCTCCCTTAGGCCTTCATTACCTCCCCGCAGCCCCAACTACAAATGGCCTTGTACAATCCCTTCAACAGCGCAATTGCCTTAGTGGTCTTCTCATGGCATCCACAGAGTCTCAACTCCGTGGGATTGCACTTTAGTGCCCGTGAGTGTTAACTCCTCGGCAGATCCATCCTATGCCTCGACTACATCAAAGAATATCCTCGTATCACAGAGTCATGGCACTTCACCAGACAGACTTAATCGTCCGAGCCACAAGGACAAACTTGCTATGGTTCAATTTCATTTTCCTTCTCCACTTCGCCTCCTGGGATCTCAAAGGTGAGTCATCTCAGATCCTCCGACCTAGTTACAAAGGGAGTGAGTTTCCCTCCTTAGCTCACTACCGAGCGACTTATGTTGGGGTCACTCCGCCTCCACTCCTGGGCCAATATGTTGTTCAAACCATAAAGGTGGGTAAGACACTCCTTCAACAGGGGTCGCTCAACTTAAAAATAAGTTCCCAATGTCATCGCCAATTTCCTATATCCTGCCTTCCTCAATGAGTTGGGAAGTGCTTGCAAAGAATAATCGTGGGTAACTGTTGCACCACTCCCAACGGATCAATTTCCACCTGTGATTCGGAAGACTCTTTCTCGTCCTTCCACGCCTTTTTTCTCATGCATCAATGTGGATTCGCACGTTGCCGCATGTCCAACTTTTTCTTGTGCAAAGAATAGATCCATGTCCTCATCATCGTCTCCTGAGATTATGTCAAGATGAGGATGAGTATGGTCGCCGTTCCGCTAGAGGACAAATGATGGCTTTCACAAGCATCCGCCCTCCGCTTTCTCGCTTATTCGTTTTCCTTCCGAATTTGCAGCATATTAATACAGCAATACGTAACCGAACGAAGCATGC